>PVKU01007994.1:0-45885 GCA_004027475.1 Anoura caudifer
TTTTTTGGTCTAGTCGCAGCTGTTACGTAGTGAGGGGTGGAGCCTTAGGTGTTCCCCAGGGCAGGGCAGCCCAGTCGCTGGGTAGTGACGCTGTATGTGGGGGTGGGGTCCAAGAGGGAACAATGGTGCTTGCTCTGCTCTCTCTTGGATTCCAGTCCCTTCTGCTGCTTCCCCTTTGCCTGGATTATCTGTGCAAAAATGTGGGACCACCTAGTCAGCCAGCCACCTTGCGCAGCCTCACTGGGTCTGCACAGTTGCCACCCTGTGCCCAGGGTCTGCTAGCTGCCGCCTGTGCCTCTGGGGTCTGCTGGTCGCCGCCTGTGCACCTGGAGTCTGCTAGCTGCTGCTGCCTGCGTGCCTGGTCTACACCTCCACTTTTTCCTGCCTCGACTCCGCCCCTTTTACTGGTCTGGATGAATGGTTGTTGGACTTCCGCACAGTTCAATTTTCCATGAGTTCTGGTTGTTCTCTTGTTTCTAAATCTTTGTTGTCCTTAATTTTGGTTGTGAGAGGAGGCATAGTGTGTCCACCTACAACCTCCATCTTGGCCGGACTAGAATAAACTATTCTTGAATGAAAGTACTTTAAAATAGAACAAATGCAGAAGGAAAATATGGAGGGGGAGGTTAACCAAGGCGACAGAGAGGCTGCTGAGCTCCCCTCCTCCCACAGACACACTAAATGTACAACCACACACAGCAATTGCCACTGGAAGAAACCCATAATGCAGCACTCTCCTACACCTCAGGCGACTGAGTGAATACCCACACTGAAGTGGGCAGGAAAGGTTGAGATGCACGCACCACACACCCCACCCCAAACACAGGGCCTACTCCCTGCTTTTCTCTCAAACCTTTGTTAAGGTTTGGACCCCACATTCAGCGCCCAAACTTTAAGACACCCATTTGAGGGACAGGACCCCAAAGCACCTAGTTGTGCAAGTCAGGGAGGCTTGCATCCATGAGCCCCAGGAGACCACAGCGAACCAGAAGCCAGTTTAGCAGGTGCGTGAGCATCGCCGCAGCTCTCCCCACCGGGCTCAGCCCGGAGAGGCAGGCAGGGACACCCACCCCCAGCCCCCGCTTCTCCTGTAAGGGGTCTACCTGCACCCTATGCATGCTGCTGCCTAAGAGCCGGGCTTCTAATTTAGCACACACCTAGGGGCTGGCTAGCACCCTTCCCAGGACCAAGAAAGCTGACAGCCACCTCCCACCCCGCCTTCGACACCTTGCCATAAGTGGCTGGGATCCTCCTAGAAGGAGTTTACATACACATCTGGCACCCACGTTTGCAGCTGCTGACTGAGGGACGGGTTCCCAGGTCACCTGTCTCAGAGCCAGCGGGGCTCGCCTTCCTGAGTCCCGCAGGGCTGCAGCAAACCAAGCAGCAGTTCTTACTGGGTGCAAGGGCACCCCCTGTGGCTACTACAGTCCTAGGCCCAGTGTCTACAGCCGGCGGACACCCACCTCCTGTTCCTCCACAGCAGGGCCTTCACGACATACTTTAACTCATGCTGACTGAGGGTCCGGCTTTCCATTGGCCTGCATCTAGGCGATAAATGTGATCCACCACCCCATGGGGCACTGAGAGCCCTTGGAGCCACTAAGAACAGAGGAGGAGGCTTGGACAATCACAAAGGTTTCAGGGACAACCCAAAGCCCAAGACAGGCTGACTGACAAGATGCCTCTCCTACAGAAGGCCATCCTGTTCAGCCTGGGGAGGTGCTGTTTCACCTAACATGCGGGAGCCAGTGCAGGGTCAAGGACACGAAGGACCTAAGGACGACATTCCACACAAATGAACACGATAAATCTCCAGAAACAGATCTTATAATGCATTTAAAATAATCTTCTTTTTCCTTCATTTTATAAACAGACACAAAACCACAAAACCTAAAAGCCCCTATGGAAGTACTTTTACTCTAATTAATTACTTTTAAAAATTCGCCCTGGCTGGTGTGGCTGAGTGCAGACCTGCAAACCAAAGGGTTGCTGATTCGATTCCCAGTCAGGACCTGGGTTGAGGGCCAGGTCCCCAGGCAGATGAGAGGCAGCCACACACTGATGTTTCTCTCTTTCTCCCTCCTTTCCCCTCTCTCTAAAAATAAATAGATAAAAATCTTTTTAAAAAATTAGAGGAACCACTTGATACAAAAAGGATAGGTGTAATACCAATTATAATCAGTCTTGTTATTAACTTCATTTCTTTGTGATCCTTCAATAGATGGGGAAATATAAACAGTTTTAATCGAAAAAGAGAATTTTCCTTCGTACGTAATAAACAACGTAAGGACTTACCTTGGTGGTGGCATTATTCGCCCTGTAGGTAGCAAGATAGGGCTGTTGCAAAAGCCACAATGATGCAAGGATGGCGGCCGTGGAGGTCCGCACGCGAAGGATGGGGCTGCGCCCGCAGGGTGCCGCAGGGAGTCCCGGAGTGCAGGGCAGCCTGCGCTCGGCCCACCGGACCATCCACTCCAGCAGCCTCCGCAGACTGCCCGGGGTGCCACTCAGCGCTGGGGGAAGCTCCTCTGCAGGGTTAATGTCACTGCACCCAATTGCTTCGAAAACACACCTCCTCTTAACGGACTTGGGAGTCCAAAGAACAGAGCTCTTCAGTCGCTGGATTACAGGCTTCTCTGTGCTGTCATCTTGTGGTCTGTAAACTGCCTTCTGTTCTAAACCAAACAATCCACTCTTTCCTTCACTTTTATTAACTTCATTCCAAGGGTTCGCTTGAGAAGGTCTGACCCCTGGACCAACCACTGTGGGCGCTGAAAGCGCCTGGCTTTCCGACTGTTCGGACTCGCAGGGCTCCGGAGCAACGGCAAAGCAGGAGCCGGCTCTGAACACGTTCTGGCTTCCGGGTTTGCCCAGACGTCCTTTTAATGTTGTACGTATATCAAAAAGCAAAGGGTTAAGTTCATGTTCTCTAAGATGTCCAGAAAAACTGGTTAGAAATGGAATGCCAGGATCCTTGGAACCACCCATGTCTCTTTCAAGAACATAACTCAAGAAGAGATCAAGGAATTTCATATATTCATCATCATCACGCTCAAATTCCCAAACACCTATCACAGGAAGTGCATTTTGTAATAACTTTTCATGATCTTCTTTTCTGTTAAGATTTTCTTTCTGATTACCTATTTTCTTTTTATCTTTGGGCTTAGCAATCAATGCAAATTCCACATGATTTGGGGCATTTCTACAACAAAACAAAATCAAAAAGGACATTAAAGATCATTTAATCACTAAAATTCTTGACAATATTCTCCCCACTGATTAAGTCATATCTTTTTTCATGCCTCGATTACCTATCTTTCAGGTCAGAGAGTTGGACTAAAGGATATATCTCTGAGTGTTCACTAGAGCTGAATATTCTGAATCTAAAAAATGTCACACATTAATATTAAAAGGGAAAGTTTGTGTTAAAAGAGATTAAAATGTGTTTGCAGAAATTTCCCTATTAGAAAACATGAATGCTGCCCTGGCCGGTGTGGCTCAGTCGGTGGGAGCACTGTCCCACGCACTGAACGTCTGTGGGTTCAATCCCCAGTCAGGGAACATACCTAGGTTGTGGGTTCAACCCCCGGACAGGCCTCACACAGAAGGCAGCAGATCAACGTTTCTCTCTCACATCGTGGTTTATCTTTCTTTCCCTCTTTTCCTCTCTGTTTCTCTCCCTCCCCCACCCCTTCCTGTCTCTCTAAAAGCAATGAAAAAATGTCCTCAGGTGAGGATTAAAAAAAATGAATGTTATTCTGGGGGGAAAAGTCCTAATAGGCTAGAATACAAATACAAGAAAAACCACAAGGCACCAACACGCGTCAGTCTGTGGTTCTTGCTCCCCTCTCACGTCCACCCTTCTCGGTGCCAGTACAATGTGCTTGAACAGGCAGGACTGCCCTCGGTTCCTTACCACAAAAAGCGTGGGGGTTTTCAAACATTTTCTACTGCTATTAAACCTGCTGGGCAGGCACATTAACTGCCAACCATAATTATTTTTAAATCTGTTTTCTCTCATCGTGGTGGTTAGGGCAGAACACAGATCCCTAGTTCCCTAAAAGAGGAATAGAAGTTTCCTTAGTCACCTGGGCTAAAGTCACCACCTCTGTGTGTCTCCTTATTACAAATGAGCAACAGCAGCCTGCCGGGTATTCCAAACAGAAGCTGTTTGGTAAAACGAACACACCATTTATTGGTTTAAGCAGATGTCTGAAGTGGATGGAATTACTTCGCTTAAGCAAGATTATGGTCAATTAAATAGTCTTCCAGTCAAGGGAAGGATAAATTACATTTCAATATGTAAATTACATTACATTACATAAAGAAAAAAATCTGCTTAACTCATACTAACAGGGGTTTAAATAACAACATTCTCTCAATTTATGGGCAAGTTCCAAAAATGAATGTGCAATTTCCTTCCCTAGAAACTTAAAAAAAAAAAAAATGACATAGCTAATCCAATAATCCTAAATTATTTCTCACAATTACTAAAGAATTAAAAATCTTCCAGTGAACTCTAGGATTTAATCTAGTCGTCTGATTTTCTACTTTCAGGTGACAAAACTATTTCATCTCTCAATACCAGTTTTAGTAGATTTTCAAGTATACAGTCTCCTTTCACATTCCCAGTGTCCTTGGGAGGAGGCAGGGGAGCACTCCTTCCCATTGTTAGTACAATTGGTGAGGTCACTGGGACTAGAAATCAGCGCATCAGTTGCCTGAAAATATTGCAAACATTTTTTCCCACAGGAAGTGAATGCTTGCTATTAAGAGATCTCCATTGTACCTTTCAGAGAAACATGTCCTACTTTTTTCTTCCACTGACAGAGCTTCAGAGACAGGGTCTGCGTCGCTGTGGGCCAGAGAGCTGCCCAGGTCGGTGAGTGTGCTCTCGCTCAAACTAGTCCCCAGGGAAAAGCTGTCAAAACCTGCGCCCGCGGCCAGCGGTTCTTCTTCAGCTGGCTCCCATACGTTCATCTCAACAGCACCTATGTTCCTCTGCACACGCCGCAGGGCTTTGACCCTCACTTTGTCGATGGAGTGCATGAGGGCAGACATCACTTCCTCAGTGTGGGGACCTAGAAGGAAAAGAACAAAAGGCTTTACAGCTCACTGAAATGCTCCCACGCAAGCCACAAGGGGACCCAATTCTGGTCCCTCCTGGAGACACAGAATCTAACTGACAATGGAGGCTTTATTTCCCCATTCTTACAGATCATGCTTTCGTCAGTATTCGTTAGAAAGCTGCTGTCTGTGCTTTAAGGTAGAACTACAGAGGCTAGAGAAGGTCCATTAAGGAACAAAAGGGGCAGCCCTGGCCGGTGGCTCAGCTGGTTGGAGCAATCTCCTATGGTTCGATCCCTAGTCAGAGCACACACAGGAGTCAACCAATGAACGCAGACAGGTGGGACCAGAGGTCAATGTCTGTCTGTCTGTCTCTCTCCCCGCCCACCCCCTTCATCTCTAAAATCAACTTTTAAAAAGCTTTTTTAAAAAAAGAATAAAAGGAACAGAACCCAGACCATAAAAAGTGTACCCTGGAAAACAAAAATTAAGAAGTAATTTAACCACCTCAAAAATCAGAAGAATAATTGTAAAAAGAATCACTAATACGTTTTCTAATTCCACAGTGATAAATAAGAGAAAAATTAGTATAATTTTATCCAAAGAAACAAGGACACCTTTCCAACTTCAACTAATGGGAAACAATAGGGAGGAAAGTTTTTCAAGGTTGCCTATTAAATTTTAAATGATTTTATTTCTTTATCTTTAGAGGGGAAGGGAAGGAGAGAGGGAAAGAAATATCAATGTGTGGTTGCTTCTCAGGCATCCCCTACCAGGAACTGGCCTGCAACCCAGGCATGTGTCCTAACTGGGAATCGAACCGCGGTTCTTTGGTTCACAGGCCCACGCTCAATCCACTGAGCTATACCAGCCAGGGCTCTAAATTTTAAACATTAATATATAAACAAGACACTTTAGACAATGCCAAAAAAGTCTTAAGAAAAATATAAATCACAAATATAACTTTATTAATGAAATAATGTGCAACCATAGGACATAACTAGACTTAAATACTAGATTGTAGTCCTAAAAATGTGGGTAATTTGAATTCTTTAAAAATTTCCACAACATGGTCAATGTACTTAATGTTACTGAACTCTACACTTAAAATGGAAAATTTTTTTTTTTTTTTTTAAAGATTTTATTTATTATCGTTAGAGAGAGGAGAATGGAAGGAGAGAAACATCAATGTGTGGTTGCCTCCCGCACGCCCCCTACGAGGAACCTGGCCTGCATCCCAGGCATGTGCCCTGACTGGGAATTGAACCAGCAACCCTTTGGGTCACAGGCCGGCACTCAATCCACTGAGCCACACCAGCCAGGGCAGAAAATTTTATATTATGCATATTTTACCACAATAAAAAATAATTTCCACAAGGATATTTGGAATGCATAAGATAAAATTAGAAGCATAAACAACTATAAAGAGAAAGGAAGAATACTAGTTTTCAATAAAATACCTACATCATGCAAAGCACTATATGCTCATTTTGCATATTTTATCTTATTTAATCCTTCCAGTGCACATTTGTAAAGCCACTGTTAATATAGTCATTTACAAATAAGGAAACAAGGCCCAGAGAGACCAAGCAGTTTATTTACTAAATGACAGAGCCACGACACGAAGCCAGGCCTTTTGCCTGGCGCCCTGTGACAGGAAAGTGCCTCTGCCTTCTCATTCCCCTGTCTCGGAGGGGAGGAGAAATGCACAAGTGCTAGGAAAGCAGTGCTTTCAAAACACAATGAGCCCTGGTCAGGTAGCTCAGTCAGACAGAACATCATCCCCATGCACCAAGGTTGCAGGTTTGATCCCCAGTCAGGGCTCATACAAGAAGCAACCAATGAGTGCATAAATAAGTGGAACGAATGATTCGCTCCCTCTCTCTCTAAAAATCAATAAATTAAGAGTAAGAGAATCTTCAGCAGTTTTTCTATCAGATACTAAAGAGACGACAGTACCTTTCACAACACAGTGCCTGAGTCTCTGTTGAAGAGAGTGGTATTTTTCTCTTAAAGGAACTCTTATGTCCTCAGGATTGGGAAATGCTCTCACAAAAATCTCCGCTACCTTTAGAAAAATTCAGAAGTGAGTTGTATGAGCAACAACATTCTTAATCAAAATAAAACCCTTTAAAGTTTCCGATTCTGACTTAGTGAGCGCCCACCTCCACCCACATTACCTGTCGGATTGGCGGCAGTTCGGCAATGAGGCTCAGAATCAGGTCCTGAGTGAGCTCTTCGGTGTTAGAGAACCGAGAGAACGGCAGCATCCTGCAGGCCCACTCCACGGCCCGGAGGCAGCGCTCCACCACACCGGAGTCGAACTCCACCGGGAGACCCTGAACGGGGATTGAGCAAATTCACTTCCTGTTCACTTTAGACAGGCAGACCAGAATAAATTAAAAATTTTTTTTGCTACAAACGGTAAAATCTATCAAGCAATAATTTTACAAGTAATGCTTGTTCATTTTTCCTTATTCTTTTACAAGGCAAATTACCTTCCTTCCCTCTGCGTCTTCTCTTGCTTTCTGATACTGTCTGCAACTGTAGGACAACTCATCCCGGACGTGCAGCATCCAGCACAAAGCACAGAGCTCCCGGAAGCAGCCTGGACCAGGAATGCAAATGCGAGAGGAGACTGCATGAGCCTGCCCACCGCCAGAACAGCCTCACCTCTCTCTGCTCGCTACTGTTTCAAAATAAATGCATTTTGTTGATTGTAAAAGAAGCAAATGGTCATTATCAACACCTGATATAAAAGTTATGGAGAACCTTCCAGAATTTTTACATACATTATTCTAGAATATTTCATGTATGTCAGTTGCATAAAAATACTGAAAACATTGTTAAAGAGTAAATAAATGTGTTTACTAGTAGTTTACTTGCTTTAAACTTTATAGTATATTGTGGATACTTTTCAAGCCAATACAAACAGCTGTATTTAATACTCTATGTTAATTTATTTGGAAAATCACTTATAGATAAGCATTTAAGTTTAAAAATTTAATACTAAAACAATTTCCAATATCAAACAATTTCTTTTATTGAAAGCAATACTTGTACATAAAGATACATAATACCATATTATGCTGTTTTCTTTTTTCTTCATCTAATGTATCTTGGATATCTTTCCATGGTGGTAATATATAGTTTTTTTGTTGCCAGTAGAGGATGGAAACTCCCCCAGATCACATGTAAAATATATCATGACTAATACTAGGGCCTGATTTCTAAGCAAGTAGTTTGTTCTGGACAAACCTATTGCTTTAATGGAAACTTCATCAAGCTCCTTGTCTCCAGCTGCTCCGGGTCGAAAGAATGCCACGCCTCCTATACAGTAATTAAGTAATGACTGAGGAAAAGGACTCAGCGAAGGAAGGGACCCTTTCATTCGAATCTGAAAGTAAAGAATGATAGAATATAGTGTCATTTGCATAAATCAGTTTTTAAGGAAACTAAAGCAACAAACGGCAGGCAAAGACAAACCACAGAGAATGGGATGCACAGCGCAGTTCCTATACTATGTAAGAAAATAGCCCTGGAATCGGCTGCACTTTCAGAAATGTAGCTCACAATTTAAATTTTTTTAAAGATTTTATTTCATTATTTTTAGAGAAAGGGGAAGGGAGAGAGAAAGAAGGAGAAAAACATCACTGTGTGAGAGATATCTGTTGCCTCTCACATGCCCCCAACTGGGGACCTGGCCTGCAACCCAGGCATGTGCCCTGATGGGGAATCAAACCAGCAGCCTTTTGGTTCACAAGCCAGCACTCAGTCCACTGAGCTACACCAGCCAAGGCCCATGATTTTAATTCTGAAATTCACCAGGTTCAATCTCAAGGGAGAAAAAAAGATTTAATCAAAATACCTACTTGTCACTCAGTTATGATTGTATGAAATTAATTTAATGTTTTTTCCTTTCTCCAAAGGAATGATAAGGAAAATAAATTTAACTAACTTTCATCCAAAATAAAACCATGTGTAGTAACTAAAACAAATACAAAAAAAGAAAGGTAGATCTTCATGCATAACTTTTGAAAAACTAATCCACAAATGACAGAATAAAAAAGTCATCTTTTGGCAACTCGTAATAAAATAAGGACTCTAGCAAGGATCATCAACAAATGCTAAATTAAGGGAAAAGGAGGTGGTTGATGGTGAACGTGACAGTGGGTGGCACTGACCCGAACTCACTGACCCATCTCACACTCACTGAAAGTGATACAAGGGGAAGGGATTGAGAAGCACTTAGCTGGCTGTTACAAAACAGTCATGGGGATACGAAGTCCAGCACAGGAAATGTGGTCGCAACTATGTATGGGGTCAGGGGGGGTACCAGGAATATTGGGGGGCCACTGTGTAAAGTATGTGATCATCCAACCACTGTGCTGTACACCTGAAACTAATACAAAATATCACATGTAAATTGTAATTGAAAAAAATAAAAAATATTTTAAAAAATAAAATACTGAAAACACATACATATGCATGTATTCATACACATACCCATGGAAAGAAAGCAAACTGGAGAAAGATGAAACAATATCCAAGAAACAATATCTAAGAAACTTAAAATCTGGTGATAGATTCTTTTTACTTTCACATTTTTTAGTTTCCATAACAAAAAGTTTTACAAAACACTTTTTCTCACATTTTCATGACTTATTTTTTATGCTACCAGGGAAGTAGCTGTTCTACAGTTTTTAAACAAAGATTTTTTAAAAAGAGTTTTAGATCTATAGAAAAAGTGCAAAGATCGTAGTACAGGGTGTTTCTACCCACTTTCCTCTGCTATCGACAGCTTACATTAATGTGGTGCATTTGTTATAATTAATGGACCAATACATTGATACATTATTAACAACTGACCATGTATTATTCAGATTTCCATAGTTTTTACTTACCATCTTTTTGGTATTCTGTAATTCCATCCAGGACACCACATTCCATTTAGACATTGTGCCTCCTTAGGAACTTTTGGGGATGACAGTTCTCAGACTTTTCTTGTTTGACTTCATTTTTTTTATTTTAGTTTTTACTTCTCAGTCTACATCCTAAGTAAACTTAGCCAGGTACTTTTGGTAAACAAAAGCTTTTAAAATGTATATAAATACATCATTAATTTTTTATGCTAATATTATGCCAAATGAGAATCTATGACCTGGGGAGAGCTGGTGAAATTGCTCATATTTAAATGCATAAGACATTTAGGAAGGTACAAAAGTATAGTGGCTGCCTCTGTGGATTGGGAGTCCAGGATGAGAAGGAAACCTACTTTTCCCTAACTCCTGATTACCACTGGCCTCCAAGAATTCTTTTTTTTCTCAAATATATTTTATTGATTATGCTATTACAGTTGTCCTATTTTTCCCCCCTTCATTCCCCTCCACCCTGCACACCCCCTCCCACCCACATCCCCCCCCTTTAGTTCATGTCCATGTGTCGTAAGTTCTTTAGCTTCTACATTTCCCACACTATTCTTGCCCTCCCCCTGTCTATTTTCTACTTACTATCTATGCTACTTATTCTCTGTACCTTGTCCCCCTCTCTCCTCCTCCCACTCCCTGTTGCTAACCCTCCATGTGATCTCCATTTCTGTGTTTCTGCTCCTGTTGTAGTGGTTTGCTTAGTTGGCTTTTGTTTTAGGTCTGGTTGTTAATACCTCTGAGTTTGCTGTCTTTTTACTGTCCTATTTTTTATCTTCTTTTTCTCAGATAAGTTCCTTTAACATTTCATATAAGAAGGGCTTGGTGATGATGAACTCCTTTAACTTGACCTTATCTGAGAAGCACTTTATCTTCCCTTCCATTCTAAATGACAGCTTTGTTGGATAGAGCAATCTTGGATGTAGGTCCTTGCCTTTCATGACTTGGAATACCTCTTTCCAGCCCCTTCTTGCCTGTAAGGTCTCTTTTGAGAAATCAGCTGACATTCTGATGGGAACTCCTTTGTAGGTGACTCTGCCTTTATCCCTTGCTGCTTCTAGAATTCTCTCCTTCATTTTAATCTTGGCTAATGTAATTATGATGTGCCTTGGTGTGTTCCTCCTTGGGTCCAACTTCTTTGGGACTCTCTGAGCTTCCTGGACTTCCTGGAAGTTTATTTCCTTTGCCAGATTGGGGAAGTTCTCCTTTATTATTTGTTCAAATAAGTTTTCCACTTGTTGCTCTTCCTCTTTCCCTTCTGGTACCCCTATAAGTCGGATGTTGGGATGTTTAAAGATATCCTGCAGGTTCCTAAGCGTCTCCTCATTTTTTTAAATTCTTGTTTCTTCCTTGTTTTCTGTTTGTTTGTTTCTTTCTTCCTTCTGGTCCACTCCACTGATTTGAGTCCCAGTTTTTCTCCCATCTCTATTGGTTCCCTGTGCATTTTTCTTCATTTCACTTATTGTAGCCTCCATTTTTTCATCTAATTTGTGAGCAAAATCAACCAATTCTGTGAGCATCCTGATCACCAGGGTTTTGAATTGTGCATCTGATAGGTTGGCTATCTCTTCGTTGCTTAGATAAATTGGCTACAGGGCTTTGATTTGTTCTCCGGTTTAAGCCATTTTTGTTTCTGCTTTTTTTTTTTTTGGTTTTTTTTTTTGGTCTAGTCGCAGCTGTTACATAGTGAGGGGTGGAGCCTTAGGTGTTCCCCAGGGCAGGACAGCCCAGTCGCTGGGTAGTGACGCTGTATGTGGGGGTGGGGTCCAAGAGGGAACAATGGTGCTTGCTCTGCTCTCTCTTGGATTCTAGTCCCTTCCACTGCTTCCCCTTTGCCTGGATTATCTGCACACGAATGTAGGACCACCCGGTCAGCCAGCTGCCTTGCTCGGCCTCACTGGGTCTGCACAGTTGCCACCCCGTGCCCAGGGTCTGCTAGCTGCTGCCCGTGCACCTGGGATCTACCAGCTGCTGCTGCCTGCGTGCCCAGTCCACACCTCCACTTTTTCCTGTCGCGACTCTGCCCCTTTTACTGGGCTGGATGAATGGTTGTTGGATTTCCGTACAGTTCAATTTTCTATGAGTTCTGGTTGATTTCTTGTGTCTAAATCTTTGTTGTCCTTAATTTTGGTTGTGAGAGGAGGCACCATATGTCCACCTACACCTCCATCTTGGCCGGAAGTCCGGCCTCCATGATTTCTGATGAGAAATAAGCCATTAATCTTATCCTGTGTACATGGCAAAGGGCTTCTCTTGTTGCTTTCCAGATTTTCTTTTGGTTTTTGGCTTTTGACTTTTGACAGTTTGACTATGACATGTCTAAGAATGGGTCTCCAAGGTCATCCTACTTAGAGCTGTTGGAGCCTCTTGGAAGTGTGGACTGATGTTTTTCATCAAATTGGGACATTTTTAGCCATCATTTCTCTGAAGTCTCCGTTCCTTTCTCTCCTTTCCCTCCAGGTATTTCATTTGCGTACTGTGGTATGTCTGACAGTGTCCCACAAGTCACCAGCCTCTGTTCATTTTGCGTCTTTCTTGTTCCCTTCTGTTCCTCAGACAGCATAATCTCAGCTGACCCGTCTTTCAGCATGCGGATTCTCCTGCTTGCTCTGATCCGCTGTGGAGACCCTCTCGTGAACTTTTCAATTCAAATGTTGCACTTTTCAACTCCAGAATTTCTATTCGGTCTTCTTTAAAAAAGAATTTCTATCTCTTTATTGTCATCCTCTTTTTAGTGAGACATCATTCTCATTCATCTCTTTAGTTCTTTAGAAATGGTTTCTTTATTAAACATATTTAAGACAGCTGATTAAAATTTTTGTAGGGGTAGCCCAACATCTGAGCTTTCTCAGGGACAGTTTCTATTGATTGTTTTTTTTCCCATGGGTATGAGCCATACTTTCATTTTCTTGAATAAATGTTCTCTGGATGGTTGCAAGTCTTCAGTTAATATCTAGAGTCCTGAAAAGGTTAATCCTGACAATTCGTGCCAATATTCCCGTTGTTTTGGGAGAAGAGCAATGTTTTAGGTGTCCTTACTCTGCCATTTTCCCTACATCTTCACTAGCTCTTTCGAATTACGCTGGGACATGCCCCAGGCTTACTCAGGTTGTGGGCAGAATTCCGTCATGTGGTTATAAGACTGAGCTCTCCCCCTGTTTCCTTGCTGGCTATAGGCTGGGAGCATTCTCTGTTTCTAAAAGCTGCCTTCATTGCCTGGACTTCAACCCTTGTAAGCCAGTCGGTGGGCCCAGTCCTCACTCTTCTAGTCTCCCATCTGCCTCCTTCCTCCAGCCTTCCTTTTGTGCTGTATCTCACTGGAAGTCTCTTCTGCCTCCCTTCTTTGCTTTAAGGGCTTCTGTGTTCACACTGGGCCCACCAACATAACCAGGATAATCCCCCTATTTTAAGGTCAGCTGATTAGTAATATTAATTCCATCTGCAAAGGTCCAGCATACCACATTAAGGCATTAATAGCATTCTGACTACCACTTGCACCATGCTTTAACAAGTAATTTAGTACTTGTAAAAATTTTTTACAAGGAGGAATGTCTTTAGCTGTGGTGCTGATTTTAACAGAATCCACGGTCTTTTACATGCTAGTTGAATTAACTGAAACTAATCTAAGTGAGATTATTGTCAGGAGTTGGTAAGATCAACCTTCAATGCAAACATAATTTATAACTTTAAAAAAAGTTTTCTACAATAGCCCTGGCTGGTGTGGCTCAGTGGATTTGAGTGCCAGCCTGTGAACCAAAGGGTCATCAGTTCGATTACCAGGCCAGGTCCCCAGCAGTGGGTGTGTGAGAGGCAACCACACATTGATGTTTCTCTTCCTTTCTCCCTTCCTTCCCCTCTGTCTAAAAATAAATACATAAGAATCTTTAAAAATAGTTTTCTACAAAACACAATTTTAAAATAAAGTTTCCTAAAACAAACATTCAGGTTCAATATATTGAAACGATTAAAACCAATCTTTCAATAATAGAGGAAAACTCTTCGTTCCCCTTAGTAAACATACTTTAAAAATTTGGGTGATCATAAGTTATAGGATGAATACAAATATTTCTCTCTAAAAAAGACTAATTTCAAAAACAACTTGATAAACAACTTCTCAGAGCCTCTCTAAGTGATCTGTCCTACTAAAAAAAGTTGTAGATTCTTATTTTAAAGGTAATAACCAAGAGCCAAACTAAGGATATTCAGGGCTAATATTTACTTCCACATTCATGGAGAGACAGGCTCCAGGCCTACAAAGGACTTGTAGCTGGATGAGGGACACAGTGCATATGTCCCATCTGGCTGCAGATCAGAAAAGGATGCAGCTCCAGCCGGGTGGCAGTCAGTGTAGCAGCCGACAATCCCAGAGTCACAGTGAACTGCTCATCTCAGCAGAGAGAGGGGAGACGGGCGGGTGGAGACCGCTAACGGGAAACGCAGAGCCAGGAGCTAATGTTAAGCCTCCATGATCTGACCTCATGTGAGTACCACAGAACATAGGCAATACCTCAGGGAGAAGTCGGAAAAAAACATGAACTGAGTTTCAATCCTCAGTGATGGGAGTGGGGGGAGAAATGTACCTGACACTAACTGAAATTAAATGACTGGGTTAGACTCTCCACTGCCAGGCAGAATGGGACTAACAGAGACCCAGTTCAGAGTACCCACCTCTCAGCAGAAAGAACCTGGTCTGTCTAGACTGCTCATTGCTAATAAATCCTAACATGGATCTACAGGGCGGGGCCCCTTGGAGAAATGTCCCTATTACCAATATTAATAATAGTAGCACATTTAAGCAGGCTGAGCAGGCGCATACCTTCTGCATGACCTTGCGGGCCCACCGGAGCCGCAGGATGTACCACTGCGCCACGGGGAAGGAGCAGCGTGCTGCCCGGAAGAGCAGGAGGAGGCGCTGAAGGACGCCAGACAACTTCTGGCGATTCTCTTTTTCAGCTTTTAAAAGGAGGTCATCACCATCTTCCTGAAGAAAATAAAACCACCAAATTTTATAGCCAGCTGTATGAGAATTTAAGGTGTTAAAGTTAAAATGAGAGAGTACCCCTCAAACCAGAATATTTCTGGAGATTTATAAAAAAAGATGTTGAGGCATAGCCTCAGAGATTTCAACTATAGCTATTCCTAGTGCCAAGAACACATCTCTCTCCTCTCAAGCAATGTGAGGGGCTAACCAACCCCGACCCCAAACCCTCCCCCTCAACGGTGAAAGGCCACCACCCCTGACTCCACAGGTAGAAAGTTACAGGGAGAGTGCCTTCCAAGGAGAATGCCCTTTCCTCCCTCCACCTGGAAAAATCGTTCTTGTGATTCAGTGTCACCTCCTCTGGGAAGCCCTCCCACTGTGCAGCTCTGGCACTTTGCTCAGACCTCTCCCTTACAGCTCTTACTAATTCACTCTGTATTTTGTACGCATGTTTCCCATGACACTGAGCACTACCCCGGAGCAAAGGCCTTCTCGTGTTATCGCGGTGCACAGAAGGAAGTCCAGCATGTGGGAAAAGGATCCGACAAATGCTTGTTGAAGTACGCCGTTCAAGTCAGTAGCTAAAGATTAATCTCCCCCAAAATGAGATAACGTATTATAAATATCTGCTTCCCACTACTGCCATGTGTAAGCGTTCTGTTTCTAACCAGGGATCTGCCCCTCCCCTACACAGCCCGCGTGATTCTCAGCTTCCAGGGAAGGCTAAGCAGGCCCTGCATTGTCCCTAGCCAAGGTCACTGACTCAAGGACAGGCAAGTGACCGACCTCAGTCAGTCTCAGAAGAGTGAATCTCAGTGTCCTGCTTGGAATGCTGGGAGAGAAATACTTTCACTGCTTTTCTTTTACCCCTTCGCTCTTCACGGCCATGGACAAGGTGTCCTTAGAAGGTGCTGGCAGCCATCTTGCTCCCACAAAGGGAGCCAGCCTTAGGAGCTGACACCTTAGAAAGCAAACTAGAAAGAACCCCCCTCTTTGGTGGCATAACTGAGTCAGAAGGCTGCCCCCGCACTGGGCTCCTCAATGAGGCCAGTCAATTTTGACTGTTTTCTACGACATACTTCTAACCCAAAGGATTCTGATAGATATAGAGTGACAATCAGTAAAAATCCTACCACTGCGGTTTATTTTAACAAAAGCGATAGAATGAAGCACTGCTAAGGATAGTAACCACCCCACCAGTATCAGCATAACATATCCAAAAATACCTTCAATGTGATTCCAATTTCCACACCAAATGCTGAAGCCTCAGATATAGGAGGAAAGAAGAATCACTGAGAAAACCATGAACTATTTATTCCTTCTCTTCGTAATATATTACATTTGAAATAGTTTAACCTATTGAAATGTAACTCTAAATACAGCAATTGAGACTACAACTTTAAAAAAGGAAAAAAGTGGATACAGGTGTAAGCTGCTAACACTGCAGCAATGAGTAGTAAAGAAACTATACCAGAATCACTTCAAAATATTAACCAAATATGAAAATAATGTAAATGTAAATAATTTACATTAACACTTTAAATCTTAAAACCAGCCAATTATAATGTTATGATTTTCAATAAGAGCAGAGGAAAAGTTCCTGAGAAGAATACAGTATTGCTATTTATAAAACAGAACTAACAGTTGAATAGTGCAGGAGAAAAAAAAGACATTTCAAATCAAAGGAAAATCAAAAAATAAGTCTTTCAGAAGAGGCAAAGACAATGAGGAAAATACAAGGCCGAAATAGTATATGGTTTCCAAATCCCAACATTTGTTACTTTGTTACCCTAAACAAATGTCTATGGTTTTAAAATCTGGGTCTAGAGAAATGTCTCAATTTTGTTTTATAATTGCAATAATTTTAACATTTATTGGCTACTCACTACATCCTAGGGCCTAAGGTTAAAGGCCTTTCTTTATGCCTAATCCTCACAGTGATGCTACTGGAAGTCTTATCACCATCTGCATTTTACTTAGACAGTTTAAGTACACTGTGTAAAATCACAGAATTAATAAACAGCAAAGCTGGGATCCAGACGCCTGTCTTCAGAGCTTGCTTTTTTATTATTGAGTTGATTGTTTTAAAAACTGAACAAAATCCACTTTAAATGAAAGGGCAGGCTTACTTCGCTAAGAACAGCTGGCTGGGGACAATACAGTGGAGGGGCTGGGAGGTACAAGCCGACCGGCACCAAGCCCCAGAGCCTCCTGCTGAAGTCCTTGGCCGAGCTCACCAGGAGCTGAAACGTCTCGGAGAGGATGTCCGCATCGGCCATAACTGCTGCCTTCAGTACTTCTTGCAACGCACCCAACAGCAGACTTATGTCTTCCTCTTCGATGGGATCTACCCGACACGGAATTAGGCAAAACAGTAACAATTAACATTGTACTTCTCATTCTGAAGAAGCTGACAGTCAGAAATGAACCTATTGGTTGACACCCACACATCCAAACTTCTGGACAGAAAATCACTACTCTGTTACTTTAAGATTATAGGCAATAATAGCACAAATACTTTCTCCAAAATTATGTGGCATTGTAGTAACAACTATGTAGCAAAAATATTTTTGAAATACAGTCCTGAGTCAAAAATAATACATAAAAAATAGTACAAAAAAAGAATGTCAAGAAAGACACCAAAATATACAACATTGTGTGAAGGCAGGGGGAGAGTAATAGTGATTTTTTAATTTCTCTTATTAGTCCATCATAGCACTTTTATTACAGAAGTTAATAACAATGACTCAGAGTATTTTAGACATACTTTCAAGTACAGAATGTAGTATGAAAACACTCAGGTACTGACTTTTCATCCTTGTCTGATATTAACATTTTTGCTATATTCAAATTATATTTTTTTAAAATAAAAGGTTGCAGATATAGCTGAGACTTCTAAGTATGAATCACATTCTACTCCCTTTCTCAGGAGGAAGCGACTCACCTGCCAGAGCCAGGTGAGGATGTCTTGAAATTCCCATCACACCTAGGCTGTGTTTTCCTATTTATACTCTCTGAGGCTAAATTCCTCTGTCATATTTTCCAGTTCTTTTCTTTGTTTCTGTCTTGTATGTATTTATTTTATCTCTCTATATATCCTTTGGGTGTGTTTGTACAGAGAATTCAAATTTATTTCCCAGTTCATTAACCATCTGCTGAGTTTGTTGTCTTTAAATTGGTTTACGGAGGTATAGTTTACATATACTCAGGTTCACCTTTTTTAAGTACACAGTTCAATGAGTTTCCACAAATCTACACAGCCCGGTAGGAACACCCCCATCACTCAGAAAGTTGTCTTACACCCCAGTGCTGTCAAGTGCCCCCTTACTCCGAGGCAACCGCTGATCTGTGTCCTGACCCTGCAGTGTTGCTTTTCATAAGATGTCACATAAATGGAATCATACAGTAAGTAGTCTCTGTTGCTGACCTCTTCCATTCAGCATAAAGGGCCTGTGATTTGCCCATGCTGTTGCATGTTATCAACAGGTTGCTCCTCTTTATTCCATTGTACAGATGTATATTTGCCCATTCACAAGCTGATGGGCATTTGAGTTGTTCAAGTTTCTGGCTAGTATGAAAAGCTGCTAAGAAAATTCAGATACAGGTCTTTGGGTGGACCTATGTTTTTATTTTTCTTGGGTAAACATCCAGGGATGGAATACATTGAGTTTTTACTTCTTTTTTTCTAACCCCTGGATTTCACTTAATTTCTTTAGTCTTTTTTTTTTTTTAAGATTTTATTTATTTATTTTTAGAGAGGGGAAGGGAGGAAGAAAGACAGGGAAACATCAATGTGCGGTTGCCTCTCATGCGACACCTACTTGGAACTTGGCTCACAACCCAGGCATGTGCCCTGACTAGGACTTGAACTGGCAACCCTCTGGTTCACAGGCTGGTGCTCAATCCACTGCACCACCCCAGCCAGGGTCCACAGGTTTACATTAATTAACCTGATACATGTATCAGACCACATGATGGTAACGCACCTGTAAATTGTTTGTATTTTGAGCCCACTTCATTTTTTGCTTCCAAAGAGGCTGGCTGACCTAAAAAACACTGGAGTTTTTCCTGGAAAATCTGTGCTGGAGTCATGTTTAACGGTAGATTCTTATCCTTTTTCTTGAACCTGAAAATCACATGGAGTTAGGAGAAATAATTCCAAATTTTGAAAAAAGCAACATTCACACATCAAGAACTAAACGAAAGTTTAGGAAACAGTGAGATTCACTGTCTTTATTCATCCTACATTTAAGAAGGAAGCAATCCGGAAGTGCCGCCCTGAGGTGAGGACCACAAGTCTCCCACCCTGGTTCCCCTGCTGCCCCGCACGCAGCCTCTAGCCAAGCAGAACCCAGCTTGGTTGTTGCCATACGCCTTTGCTTGTGTCTGGTGTGTTCTCTCTCCCTGCAACTACTCAATCCATCAAAATCCCACCTTCCTTTCAATGTCCACCTCAGATAACACCTTCTACATGAAGTATTTCCACCCTCGCTGCCCCTCTCCCCGGGACTTCTGCTCTCCCCACACACAGCATCACTGGCCTTTCCGTGCCATGGCCCATAAACTATAATAATGCTGTGTCCTGTTTTCTCTATTAAACTATAAATGCCTTAAGCATACAAACTATGTACCACCTTGTATCCACTGTGATATCTGGTATATAGCTTGGCATAGAAAGGTTGCTTAATAAGTACATGTATGTAATTATTGAATTGAAAAATATAAAAGACACAGCAATTCCATAATATTCAGAAAAGTTCAAATGAAGAGATTAGTTCGATTGGCTTAAAACTCAAACACTGCCCTCCTGGCTGCTGTGGCTCAGTAGACTGAATGCCGGCCAGTGAACCGAAAGGTTGCCAGTTTGATTCCCAGCTGGGGCACATGCCTGGTTGTGGGCCAGGTCCCCACTTGGGGGCGTGTGAGAGGCAACCAACTGACGTATCTCTCCCACACTGATGTTTCCCTACCTCTCCCTTTCTTCCCCTCTCTCTAAAGGTAAATAAATAAAACCTTTAAAAAAAACCCTCAAAGCCTGTTTGGGACAGACACACTCTCCCATTGACTATGAGCTGTTCGAGAGCACTGCTAACAAATACACGCTGTAAATAAACATGTTAATACAAATAAGTAAACCGCTGAGCTGTCCAACACAGTAACCACCAGTTGCATGTAGCTATGTAAATTTAAATGAATTAAAACTAGATTGAAATCCCAGCTCCTTGGTCTTACTAGCCACATCTCAAGTGCTCAATAGCTACGCGTGGCTAGCACCACACTGGACCGCACGCACAGAACATTTCTACCTCTGAGAAGTTCGACTGGACAATGCCGGACTGAGAATTCCACAGAACGTGTAGAAGAAGTAAAAAGTACGTCAGACGGCACTGTTACACCATTCCTTAAGTTTGCCTAAAAATACACACCTCGTGAGACTGCCGTCTAGCTTGCAGAAGAGTTGGAAGGCCAGGCCAATTGAAACAGACGTCTTCCAGTCTCCGAGCTCATGCGCCAACCACACGGCTTCCGGAACCAGGCCCCCAATGAACAGTAACTCAAGGGCATATTCAACGGTCCACACGTTGGAAAGATTCTGGTCTCTAACAACACTGGCCACCTTAGAGTGTTGCAGAGGAATAAACCGAAGGGGCCACTCTGTGAGTTAAAGAAAATGAATATTACAGTTACAAATATCAGAACTCACACCTCCTCACTGGGGTACACGTAACTCTTCGATCAGTATTTTCCACACAAAACTACAACAAGGAAGACGCACACAAAATGGGCTAAAATAATAGTTTCAGAAAAAGCTATTCTGGAATATGTTAACACTGAGGAATGTGCCTTGTTGGTAGGGCACGAAGCATGTCCCAGCATTCTTAAAAAACGAAACAGAACAGAGTGGCGGCAGAAGACACAGTATCAGAGTGCATTACGCAAAACAAAGGTAAATACAGTTCAACAATACTTTTGTGTCAGATCATATACACAAAGGTAGGATGTTTAAATGTACTGGGACGCAGTGCACAATTTAGTAGTTTGGGCTGCTTCACTGAAATAGTAGATACTGTTTCTCCTACTAGATTATGAACTTCAGAGAGCAGAGACTGAATTTTCCTCAGAATGTCATGTAGGAAAAAACTTCTTTGAGGTAATACCCAAGCATATGAAGTGTTCAATATATTAGTGCTTTTAAGAAAGTTGGAAAGTATGGTTTTCAATACTCCTCCTGACAAAACCACAAATCTGGCCTGGAATTAAGTAAGGGCAACATTCTTCTCCCCAGCTTTCTGTACTTTTCCCTAATTAAAGCAATTTAAATAAGCACCTTGAAAATATGACAACAGAACTATTATTTTTGTAAAAACACATATTGCTAAGATTTTCACTCCCTCCCTCAAACTAAAATTGGTAAATGTGGGTCTCTGCTCCTTGAAGTGAAGTGGTTAGTTTCTCACAGGACCTGCATGGGCTCTGCCCGCACCAGGCACTAATTTATTAGCTTTTGCCACATCTGGATAGAAACAAAACATTTAGTCCAGCACCTGAATGTTTGATTCTGCATAGGCAGACAGCCAGGAGGTTGACTAGATTGTCCCTATTTTTTTTAATTCACTGAGCAAGGCACTGTACCATTAAAGAATCTGAATGACTTAATTTTCTGAAAATGTGACTTTCACACAGCAAACATCACACCAAACAAGCAACTCAAATAAATCCCCAATACATTCACTCACTAGCTCTGCTTAGAAAAATTAACATGAAATGTCCTCTAAATCAAGCCTGCCGATATCATTTTTAAGATACAAGAAGATCAAATAAATTAATGGATATATACAAAGTTTCAGATATTTACATTTTCAGTAATCACAGTCTCATGAATGGGAAAAGAAGGCAAAGCCTTCTCTCCTACCCTCTCTTCCACTGAGAAGATATCTATGCAGGGTATAAGAAGGTGTGCCCCTCAGCTTTTATGAACGTGTATGAATCTGTCCAAAAACAATTCAATAATTCTATCCCTTCTCTTCCTAGAGTGTGGTAAAGATCAGTCTGCTTAAGTATGTAAAGTGATCTGTACAGGTACAGATCCCGAGCCCTGGCTGGTGTGTGGCTTGGTGGATTGAGTAGCAGCCTGTAAACTGAAAGGTTGCTGGTTCAGTTCCCAGTCAGGGCACAAGCCTGGGTTGTGGGCCAGGTTCCACCCTGGGGGCGTGAGAGGCAACCAAATAGTTTCTCAGACATCAATGTTTCTCTCCCTCCCTTCCCCTTTCTCTGAAAAGGAATAAAATTTTTTTTTTTTAAGACAAGATAAAGGTCATGAGGAAACAGCAAGTCCTATAAATATTGCAGGGCAAGAAAGACAAAAAAATTTGAGACAAATTTTCTAAGTACCAGGATTTTACTGTCCCTCCCCCCACCCTAGAATTCTCTAAAATGCAGTACCACCTCTCTTTTTCAGGACAATAATGTGGATTAAGGATACAATTTGTTGTCAGAAACATGAATACCACAACTAGGCAATGTGTGGTAAATATCCAGGCTGTGACAAAAAAGAGGACTTAAATGCAAAACACTCCAAGCACAAATGTCAAAGGTACAAGAGAATGAGGAATCCACTTCTGAGAGTCTCAGAAGAAACAGCATGAAGGTGAGTGAACACAGCCCCGGCTATTCTCCAGCTTCGGAGTCAGAGTTAGGACCCAAGGGAGGGTGCCAGGGAGTGGCTGATCCTGGAAGAAACCCAGCACCAGTTTCTCTGCTCACTCCAGCTCCCTAAGAACAGACACAAGCAGGTCAAGACCAGCTCGAGGTGGTCCCAGGGAAGCTGAGACATACCAGACAAGGAGCCACTAAACCACTAGGAAATTTCCCTTCTGATCCTACCTCACACATGACTTTCTAGGGGCCAGAAGAACCCCAGGGGAGACTCGGGACTAAAACTCCTGTTGAAGCATCCCAGTGGGTGAGGATCGCCCCTGCTCCTGCCCACACTCAGAGACAATTACAGAACAGAATAACTGAACACAATGTAAAAATATCCACAGGTCTATGATTGGTTAAATTTGCTGACCACTTGTTCCGAGTTCTGCTAAGTTTCTAACTACATTACATCTCGCCCCAGTCTAACCCATCCAAGTACGTATTTATCAGTTCCTGCTGTTTCCTGCTGAAAGCACTCCAGTTAACTCCCTGCTGTACTTAAAATTCAGATTCCTCCTCCTGGCTGGCATCCCCTGGCCCCATCTACCTCTGACTCCATCTCACATCACGCTCCACCTCATCCTCTATGCTCCAGCCACCCGAGTCTGTCTTTCACTCTCTCAGACACGTCAAGTCTCTCCTTCCTCTGGGGCTTTCGCACAAGCTCAGGTTATAACGCTCTAGGTACTGATGTGTCCATGGCTGGCTCTTGCTCATCACTAAGAGTTCAGCTTAAAGGTCCCCCTTCAAATAGCTCATCCCTAAATTCACAACCTGAAACAGCCTGTCAGTCACAATGTATTATTCTACTTCAATTCTCTGCACAACAGTTGTTACTATTTGATCTTATTCATATATTCATTTACTGAACTTCCTGTGTCAACCTATCAGGTATGAACTCCATAGAAGAACATATACTTTCTTTGTTTTGTTCATGGCAGTTAGAATAAGTCTGCTTTGAATGTCCAAACAAAAATTACAGATGTTTTCATATTAATAATTTCATATGGTGCAAACTAACACATTGCCAGCACCTAGCACCCTGCTTGGCACAGAGCAGGCACTTAATGGGAGTTCGTGGAATGAATGGCTATTGCAGGAATCTGTGCACATGGTTATCTCCGTGGGGGCAGGGCAGTCATCCAGCACAGACAGATTAGGTCCATTTTTGACCCTGTCAATGAAATGATTAAATAGAGCCAAGTAAATGATCCCAATGAAATTACAAAAGCAAACAATCCAAATGGAAATTATTCTAAATTAGTATCCTGCATAATATTATTTTGAATATTATAAGCAAACGCAAGGTGAGAAAATTACTTGTTTGCCATATTACCTCTTTTAATATGAAGGGGAGGAAGCACGTTCACACTGTGAGGCGGCAGAACGCACAGCCGCCGGTTGGTGAAGTAGGCGGCCATGAACCGGGCCATGCTCTGGATCACCCGCACCGCCGCCTCTGGGTGCGCCCCTCCGGTCACCCCCAGCTCGCAGGGGGGCTTCTCGGGAACTAAGGGAGGCAGCACATGAGCGAAGGAGAGTATGATCAAACTATCAAAAGCAATAAAATTTAAATTCCGACTTTCTAAAAGAAGAAAATTATAATTAATTATTTAGAAGAGTACCCACGACCTGTACAAGTTAATTTATGATAGGTATCTATGCATCTTAAAGACAACAGAACAAAAATAACTAGCTCATAAGTCTGAGCACATACACTTAGGAACTTTTTATGACTTTAAGTTACTAGGGTTTTTTAAAAATATTTTTGCTTATATTTTTTAGAGGACAGGGAGGGGGGAGAGAGAGAGAGAGAAAGAAAGGGAAAGATCAATGTGAGAGAGAAACATTGATCAGTTACCTCTTGTATGCGCCCCAACTGGGACCAACTGGGTGGAGGGAGAAGGCAGGGCTGAGGGGGTGGGATTTATGTCAGGATTCCTGGGGTGATTCTCATATAGACAAACAGGAGCAAACACGAATCATCCCTATTTGGGAATCAGAACTCAAAAATATATACTGGCATTCAGGAATTTGAAAGAGTTAAAAACTACTAAATATATAAAAATACGAAGTTAACTATAATTTTTATGAATTTCATGGCCCCAACAACAGCAAAATACCTTTGCTTCCCAGAAGTCCCTTGGTGCATGGTCATTCACAAGAATACTAAGTTCTATACGAGTGGAGGCCATTTCTATCTAACACCCCAGCACCTGCCGCTCCTCCTCGCGTGTAGTAGGCTCTCGAAATTATTGTTAATAATTGTTTTATCTATAAATCTATCTATCTATCTATCTATATAAAAGGAATCTTGAGAAGATTTTGTTAGCCTTTAAGTAGTATTTTTCATTTGGTCACTCTAAGTTTAAAGAAGCCTTTTGCCCATATACAGCTAGCAGAACTTTGTTTGACACTAGGCATCAAGTCTTAAAACCATGGATCCCCTTTAATCCAGACACCTCATTTCTAGAAATTTATCTGAAAGAAATTATGAGTAATGCTCGCAGGAAGCTGTGGACAATGCGGCATTATTTAAAACAGCAACCAGGTGGCATGGCAACTACCTAAATGTGCAATGACGAGAAGGGTTGCCCTAGCCTGGTATGGTTCAGTGGCTTGAGCGCTGGCCCGCAAACCAAAGGGTCACTGGTTCAATTCCCAGTCAGGACACATGCCTGGGTTGTGGACCAGGCCCCAAGTAGGAGGTGTGCAAGAGGCCACCACACACTAATGTTTCTTTCCTTGTCTTTTTCCTTCCCTTCCCCTCTCTCTGAAAATAAATAAAATCTTTTTTTAAGGGTTAATGGATTTGATAAAATGAATATTATTTACATTAGAAAGTATTTATCATAATATGAAATTTTAAAAGATTACAAAACAGAGCCCTGGGAGGATAGCTTAGTTGGCCAGAGTGTTGTCCCAATATGCCAAGGTTGCAGGTTTGATCCCCAGTCAGGGCACATACAAGAATTAACAAATGAATGCATAAATAAGTGGAAGAACACCAATTTTCCTCTCTTTAAAAAAATCAATTTTTTTAAAGATTTTATTTATTTATCTTTAGAGGGGAAGCGAAGGAGAAAGGGAGGTAAATATCAATGTGTGATTGCCTCTCGTGCATCCCCTGCAGGGAACTGGCCTGCAACCCAGGCATGTGCCCTGACTGGGAATCGAACCGCGATCCTTTAGTTTGCAGGCCCGTGTTCAATCCACTGAGCTACACCAGCCAGGGTTCAATAATTTTTTAAAAAATTACAAAACAGAATATACAGCCTTCAAAGTATACATGTATAAATGTATATACAGGAAGAGTGATAGAATTATAAGTGATCTGGTTTTTGTCTTTGTACTTTTCCATATCTTCAAAACAGTCTAGAATAACATGCATTTACTTCCATAATGAACATAAAAATTTTAAAAGATTAAAATCACAAAGAGTAAGAAATCTATAAACAGTAGCTGAAACCATATGAAACCAAGTTGGCATAACCCTAGTTGGTGTGGCTCATGGACTGAGTGCCAGACTGCAAGCCAAAAAGTCACCAGTTCGATTCCCAGTCAGGGCACATGCCTGGGTTGCTGGCCAGGTCCCCAGTTGGGGGCATGCAAGAGGCAACTGATCAATGTATCTCTTGCACATTGACGTTTCTCTCCTTTTCTCCCTCCCTTCTCCTCTCTCTAAATGAAAATAATCTTAAAAAAAAAAAAAAAAGATACTGAGTCGGCATGGGCTGGGTGGGCCTTTCCAGACACACTGACCTGCTCAGTGTGTTCATTTGTATGTCCTTTCACGCTGGGTTTGCTTAATCCAATGCGCCTCTTTTTACAATGGCAATCCCAATACTCTGCAACCTCTTAAACAGATTTTTAAAGACTCTGAATACTTCACTATGTGATTTTCATTTACTTTGCTGATGCACCTTAAACAACATTTAAGTATAAATTTATTAAGAAAAAATATTTGAGTACCTAGTACTACATCTTAACAAATGTGGCTATGAGAACACAATTAGATCAGTTCGGCAGGCAATTGCTGCTAAGTCCTGGAAATCCAACAATTGGAAAAAAAAAAAAAAGAAGTTTCTTACTGGTGAGAGGCTGCCAGTCCAAAATTAAACCTAATAGGGCAGAATAACCAACTTTCATGTATAAGCCAATTTCCCATCTAAACCTATAAATACAAATTAATAAGATTAAACATGCTAATTTTTGAAACACATACCTGAACTATCTTCAGTTTCTCTTACAGGTAGGTGGGACCACATCAGTACTTGTCTTACTAGCTGATCACACAATCCTTGAGCATCATTTAAATTATAGCTATACAGGTGGCAGTACAAAAGAGAAAGGTAATAGCGTATCTGAAGAAAACAGGTCCTTCTTCCTCCTTAAACCAGAAAGAATTAAGCGTACATTAAAAACCTGTTAGCAAGGTTATGTTCTTGATCTGGATGCTAGGCAGACACTCAGGGAGTGTCCAGTTTGTGAAAATTCATCAAGCTGTGCACTTGTGTTACATGAACCTTTCTGTATCTGTTTCATACTTCAGTATAAGATACTTTAAAAATTAGGTGAGCAATACTTTGTTCTTCATTTAAGTCCTGAACAGTCATATTTTCTTTCATCAGGCCCTAGGATGTATCCAAGGAGAGTTGTGAGCCCTCATCATCTCAGCACTAAGGTTCACTAACACCAGCCTCAAGTACACATCATCTGAAACAAAGGAGAACACGGCGACCCCCCAACCCCCAAGAAACCCTACGAATATCAAACAGATGGTCATGGTCGCAGAGAGTCCCTAAAGGAGGGGAGACATTAACCAGGAAGAGAGGCGTCCTGGCCACACCTGGAGGGCGGTCAGGACTGAGACCGCGGGCAGCTGGTCCCTTACTCACTCTTCCTGAGTAAAACAATTCCAGCTGTATTTGGGGTCTCAATGCTCCCCGATCACAATTTCTCACCAGATGTGACTGTGTGAAAATGTGACTATGTTCTGAACCAAGAGATAATACTGTGAACTTTCCAGAAAAGCTGCTTAAAGAGGGAAAATTCAGGTAGAAGGAACACCTTCTCCTGACTTCCTCCCTTCTGCTGCCTGGAAGGCGGGGGCAATGGCTGAGCTGCTGCACCTGCCATAGCATGAGTTACTGCCTTCAGTTTGGAAGCATCGCCCTGAGGAGGAGGGGGCAGAGAAACTCCGGCCTGCTTTCAACTAGAAAGAGAAATAGATTTCCTCCTCGTGCGGCACTGTTACTTTCGGTCCCCAGAGCTAGAAGCCATCCTCAGGGACACAGTGGGAACGAAGAGGCCCGTGACAGATCCACCGTGAAAACCCTTCCTCAGACTCCTCACTCCTTGGGGGCCAGTCTTCTTCACCCACTTGGACAATCCCCAGACCTGAGAACGACTACATGAGACTTCTTACAAGTCCAGTTGCTCAAACCTATTAACTATCCATCAATTGTGACTCCTGTTCCCAGCACCTGCCACAGGATGTGAGAAAATCACTCCTTGTTTACATAATCCCTCTCGCAGACCATGGGCAACTTTCAGGAAAAGTTGTTTATTTCACTGATTCCCAGGGCCTAACACAGTACGAGGCACAGGGCAGGCCCTCAACAAAGACTGGCTCAGTAGATGAATGAATGAAACATATAGAGCCCCGGCTGTCGGAAAATGTACCCAATAACTGGACGAACCTGACCATGCAGTGGTTGAGGTCAGGGCTCGCTCCCAGGTGGCCAGCTCAGAGCCTCACTCACACCTGCAGCCCTGCAGCACAGGAACAGCTCGTTCCTGTCACCAGGTCCTGGTCTCCACACCCCTCTGCGCTCAGCAGGACTCCACGCAGCCAGCCCATGCTTAACCCAACGATAAGCCTAACGCACAGGAACTGTTAGGTTTGAGTTACTTAAGGTAGAGAGCTGGAGCTCCATGTTTCCCTAAGTCTATAAAAGGCCATAAAATCTTTGACCCAGTGTGTCATTGAGATACTTGCAGTCCCTCTAAATGACAAAAAAACTAAAACAAAAAACCACATGATTTTACTTATGATCTGAATCTCATTTTCCCCCCATCAACAATCAATCACATGGTCCATCACTAACCAATAAAGAAGGACAGAAGTTGCCTTATCTGTAGATAACAAAAAATTCCGGGTTCTACAAATCCAAGTCTAAGACTAATTTTAAATAGGTAAGTCTGACGGTCAAGGTTCCTACAGTACGTTATTCTGTTTGAGCACTAAGAAAATACGGGCACTCAGAAAGCTTCAATGAGTTTTAGGCTCCAGAGCATGCTCACCTGCATTCCTACCACCACTACGGCAAATGTTATTTTAAAATAATCCCCCACCCCTACCATTTTCTTGGGTTTCTTGCAGAGCTTTCTTCCACAGCTGGACAGACTTTTCATAGGATCCTAACAGGAAACACTCTTCACCTACAAAGTTTTTAATCAACAATTAGCTATGGTTAATTACATTACTTCATAAAAGTTCACTTTGTTTTAAAACTCAGTGGCTACAGCTCAGTCAGAAATTTGAAAAACAAATCATTGTAACCAACTGATAAAATCAAAGCCCGGTTAGCTCTACACTGCATTGCTTATTCATGCAGTTAGAAACTGCTTATAAAGACACTGACCCTCGATGGACGTGAGCTCCAAGGTCGGGTTCAAGCAGACTCCAGCGGCCTGCAAGTCAGCCTGTATGTGACACAACAGGGACTGGACAGTAGCTGCTTCATGTGCCATCTTTTCAGTTAACTGTTTGTCACCTGCAGGAACTCTGTGACTTAACTGTGTTTGATACCACAAAGCTTTTTTGTACAGTGCTCTCCAGAGGACCATCAACCTGCACACAAAGTTAGATAATCATCAAAACCAAATTTCAGACTAGGGATGTAAGAAGCAGTGCAGCCCCCTGCTTAGCCTTTTGTTGTGGCTGCATTCTTCGCTGATGTAATGACATTCAAGTGCACTTGCATACAAACTGATCGGACTTAAATATAACACAAAGTCCACTGATCAAATATACATTTTTATATGTAATATATTTTTTAAATTTTCACAAATGCTTCATGTACCTGTGGTCACTTTTCTAGAGTACTTGCCTAAACCAGAAATCTCTCAACAGTATCCTAGTTGCCCAAGGCTAATAAAATGTGTGTTGAATAACATTTGACATAAGTCCTGAGATATTTTTAGATTAAATAAAATCTATAGTGCTGAGTGCTAATGGGTACAATGTTTCTTTGGGGAGTGATAAAAATATACTGGAATTAGTGCTAACAGTTCTGCAACCTGGTGACTATACTAAAAATCCCTGGATGTACAGACTTTAAAACAGTGTTATTTTTAGTATGGAATTACAGCTCAATTTTTTTAAAAATGAAAAAATCTGTAATGCCGATGGTACCCCAAAAATAAAGAAATCATACCTGTGGCCTGGCTGTTGAACAAGATTTACTGCTTGAGGAGGAGTGTTTAAAAATGAGTACCAAGACCCGTTTTCCCGAGAATGACTATCTTGAAGTGTTTGAAAAATGGGTACCACCAATGAGTCTTGATTTGATGCTGAAATAACTTCGGGCTGAAGATGATACGTGTCATTCAAATGATCAGCTACCATCCTGAGCAAATGAAAACAGGCTAAGAGCCGCTCTGAGGTCAGCGGGCCCTGCTGCAGCCGAGGCAGCAGCAGCTTCACGGTGCTGGCGGCCAGCTTCAGCACCGGCCCCACCAGGCTGTGCCCAGGGCCCACAGCCCAGTGCTGGGCCGATAGGACCTGACGAAAAAGCTGAAAGATACAAAGTACCCATGCATTTTGTCTTGGGATTTTGCTTAAAAAAAGGTCAAGTTTTGGGAAAGGGCATTCTGTAAATTGAAGAATGTAGAAAAAATGAGTAATACAAACTACCGTGTAATTTAACATTAAATGTTTTTCCTTCACATTTTTGGAAATCCCTAGAGTCCATGCTGCAAGGAGATTTTTCTGGACAGAATGCAGTTCTCTAACGGTTCTGTCCGACTCCTCGGTATCATCCTTTGCATGTATTGTATCAAACATGGACGCAAATTCCAATCTTCCCTCCTTGGCACGACTAAACAATGGATTGTTCTTCTGGATCCAAAAAGAAGATAAATTGTTTGGAAAGGATGTGCTTTCGTTAGTTTCTTCTGCTTCAAAGTCCTAAAACATGAGCGAAAAAAATTATACTTAATACCTTACAAATAAAATCACTTGGTGTTTCTCAAATTTCTCTTCCTTTAACAAGGGAAAAACAAAAAAAATCTTTTCTTGGCATAACATCAACAAGTAACTGTTCAAAGTGAATAAAACACTGCCACTAAGTACCTGCAAATCTGCTGGTTTTCCATGCGACTCCATTGTTTCTTCTTCCTGCAAGAATCTGGGGACAGCAGGATCAGCTGATCGCTCGACTCCTTGGTGTTCTAACAGGCTCGACCTTAGGGAATCCAGTGATCTCAAGCTCAGCCCTTTGCCTTTCGGCTACAGGAGATTTCCAAGAGCAAAATTTTATCAGCGGTTCTATTCTAAGCCATGAAAATTCTATAGACAATTGTATACAACGCAAGAAAAAAAATTTAAAGATTTTATTTATTTATTTTTAGACAGAGGGGGAGGGAGGGAGAAAGAGAGGGAGAGAAACATCAGTGTGTAAGAGACACATCAACAGGTTGCCTGTCACAGGCCCCCAACCCAGGCATGTGCCCCCACTGGGAATCGAACTGGTGACCTTTCTTGATCCCCAGTCTGGCACTCAGTCCACTGAACCACAGTAGCCAGAGAAGTACAGTTTTAAATTTGAAAATATAAGTCAATCTTGCCCTGACTAAAGTGGCTCAGTGGACTGAGCTCCAGACTGTGAAGCAAAGGGTTGCCAGTTGGATTCCCAGTCAGGGTACATGCCTGGGTTGTGGGCCAGGTCCCCAGTGGGGGCCACATGAGAGGCAACCACACACTGATATTTCTCTCCCTGCCCCCTCTCTAAAAATAAATTAAAATCTTAAAAAAAAAAGAGTAGACACATTTAAAAAAAAATTACCCAATTCTTACTAACATATCTAAAGGCTCTATACCTTAGACAACTTCACACTTTGGTACATTGTCTCCAGCCTCTGGGTCGAATCAAGCAGAAGGGATCTCATGAGCACTGACGGAGACAGGTTATCAAGAAACCGCAGGGCTGTGACCATGTACCCATCAGAGACAAGGAGGTAGGGCAGCCGTGAGTGTGCTTTCACGGAGAACCTCTGTCGCATGGGGTCGCCTTCCGAGGCTGACGAATCCACAGAACCATTTGAATCTTTAAATGTAAACTGCTGTGGTCTAGCGAACAAACATCGAAATTTAAGAATTAGTAAGAGAAAAGTCTTAAAGAAAACAATGGTATTACTCCAAAGAAAAAACAAAACAACAATTCTGAGTTACAGAACGATGAACATGCAAGCAAATTAAGCACAAAAATATTACATGTGTAATATCTATAAGGAAAACTTAAGTGATTATGTAACATACAAGATTATATGTTTTTTAAATTTCCCTAAATTGTACTATTTAATTTCTAAAATAGTTTTATACAAACTATTTCAGAAAAGAATATAGTTCATTTTTACCATTACAGAGAGTTAAATATTTAACTTTCCTCTCTACCATACATTGAAATATACCTATAAGAATATAATTATGAGCTATGCGTGTAAATGTTATGGAGGAGAAAGGGAAAGACTGAGAAGAACAATTGGAGACAATAGGGCTGAGTAAAATTTCATCAGTTTAAGATTGATTTGACTGAATTTCCACATAAACATACTTATTTATTGTTATGGTGGTGTGCTTGGCTCTGATTACCCACTATTGCTGCCTATGAACTTTGGGGCTTTATAAATATAAAGAGGACAATCAAAATATTATGATTTGGGGGGTCAGGGAAGTATTCAAATAGAGATTTTATTAGCCAAATGGCCAACAACAGAAGACTGGCTGATTATAAAGTGTACACTACACCACAAATCTACAGAACCATTAAAAATGACTTCATGGAAAGATATATGGGATATACTGCTAAGCCAAAAAAGCAAAGTAGAAAACAGCAAATACCATTTATTTTGTTTTAAAAACAAAGTTATATAATTTTTAATTTGGGGATAACACGAAAATGTTAATAATTATCTTAGTTTTGTAACACTTGATTTTTAAGATTTTTAAAAAAATAATAAATAGTATTTTTGTAATAAAAAAATATAATACATTTTGAAGTCCCCAAATACTAATTTTAAAGAAGAATGTGAGAAAAGTCAATTATGAATCAGACAATAAGAATTAAGGAAAAAATACTCTCACTAAAAGAAATGACAAGTGTTTCCATTAGAATTTTTCTATTGCTAAAAATTAAGCATCAATTTTTGCTAAATATAATCAAGGACATACACCTCTTCTGTAAAGCAAGGGGGATAAATTAATTTCAAAGGCCTTTGCAACTTTTTGTCATCATCCTTTATTTCCTCAACCAATTATTACTCTCTTCATTTCACAGCAAAAGAAAGAGACTCAAAGAACAACTTACCGAAAGTCACACAGCAAATAAGTAGAAGAACCATGATTTGAATTTTGATCTAACTTCAAAGCCAATGGCTACCCCATCTCACAATTAAAAATTTAAATTTGGCTAACTTCTAAAGTCTTCTATCCATTTCCCCGAATTTTTTCCATTTGGGAAAAAAGTAGATGAACCCATGCACCAAGTTATATTGAATTACTAATTTATTTAAGTACTGCTCATTTTAAAATAAAGGACATACTTTTATTAACTTTTATATCAAAAAAATAAAATTTTAGTGCTATTATAGAGTATTTAAATAACTTATACTTACATAGTCACAATGTCAAATTTTCACCAGGATTAAGCCACAAAAAGAAATGAAAAAAACTATAAATAAACAGATATTGACATGACGGACTCAAAGAAAACATATGACAATTGAAAGATGAAATTATAAAAACACACACACACGGTAAAGTAATACCAAGAGAGTAAAACTTCTATAAGCAAATTAAAACAATCCCAGTGTCTCACCTGTATGTTATCAGTGGGTGAAGAGGAATGAATTCTGCCGGCCCAAATTCTACGGAGCACCCAAAGGTGATTAATGTCAGCAGTTCGCCTTGGCAAGTCAGTAAAAGCAGGGAGCCACGCTTCAACACGCAGGCCAGAAAAAGGCTATCCGGAGTCCAGCTGGCATCGCCCACCCAGTAGGACCTAGAAAAAACAGGACAGGATGTTTAGAAACTGTTCTATACAGTGTCTCCGACAATTTATAATGGCCAAGCAGGGGTGAAACCCTCAAAAAATGAGGGCAAAGGACTGGATAGCAGGCAACTGCCACATACATTTTGTATATTTCTTTTCCCAGAAAAAAGGAGCGAACTCATAAACACTTACTCCCTACAATGTAGCAATCATAAATTTAGATTCACAAGCAAATCATAAAATAAAAACAGTCTCTAAAAGTGTTAACCTTCTGAGTCACTCACATTTTAATTAGAATGATTTTTAATGGGGGTCCGAAACTAAGACCCCGACTGACAGACGCGAAGGTCTGCACCGGGCAGCGCACTCTCTGCAGCCTGCCACGACTCCACTGGCCGCAGACTCCCTCTCCACATAGCCAGCGTTCCTGCTCCCTAACTGTCTGGTGGCCTTAGCGTTTCATGGAGACACAAAGCAGCTCCCCCTCATGTGAATGAGGGATGCCCTGAGTCGAACAGACTGCTGAACTGAGACCAGTAATAGTTTCAGAAAGAACTTTTTACGGAGGGAAAGAAAATGAACAGACACGGACTTCCAGCCAAGGTGGAGGCGTAGCTGGACACGCTGTGCCTCCTCTCATAACCCAGATTAAGGACAACAAAAATATAGAACCAAAAAAAAAAAAAACCCCAAAACCCAACCAGGACAGAGAGAAAGTTGAATTGTGTGGGAGTCGGACAACAGCGATTCACCCAGACCAGTAAGAGGGGCAGAGTCAGCAGCTGCCAGAGTCCGGGGCCAGCAGAGTCAGAACGCGGAGGGATAAGCTGGTGGTGGTCCTGGCCGCACAGTCACTCCAGGGGCACAGGCGGACCAAGGCATAACATAATTACATTAACCAAGATTAAAATGAAGGAGAGAATTCTAGAAGCAGAAAGGGATAAGAGCACAGTCACCTACAAAGGAGTTCCCATCAGACTGTCAGCTGATTTCTCAAAAGAGACCTTCCAGGCAAGAAGGGGCTGGAAAGAAGTATTCCAAGTCATGAAAGTCAAGGACCTACATCCAAGATTGCTCTATCCAGCAAAGCTGTCATTTAGAATGGAAGGGAAGATAAAGTGCTTCTCAGATAAGATCAAGTTAAAGGAGTTCATCAGCACCAAGCCCTTATTATATGAAACATTAAAGGGACTTATCTAAGAAAAAGAAGATAAAAAATAGGACAGTAAAAAGACAGCAAACTCACGGATATTAACAACCACACCTAAAACAAAAGCAAACTAAGCAAACAACAAGAACAGGAACAGAAACACAGAAATGGAGGTCACATGGAGGGTTTGCAACAGGGGAGTGGGAGGAGGAGAGAGGGGGAAAAGGTACAGAGAATAAGTAGCATTGACGGTGTGTAGAAAATAGACAGGGGAGGTCAAGAATAGTGTGGGAAAAGTAGAAGCTAAAGAACTTATGAAACATGGACATGAGCTAAAGGGGGAATGTGGGTGGGAGGGGGTGTGAAGGGTGGAGGGGAATGATGGGGAGAAATGGGACAACTGTAATAACATAATCAATAAAATATAATTTAAAAAAAAAAAAGAAAATGAACAGACAAGGCTGGATCAACCTAACTTTGAAATTCAGAGAATAGCAGGGAAAAGTGTTCAAAAAGGGAAATTAGGAGATCCAAGAGGAAATCTTCCTAATCAATAATCCCCTGTAGGTCCTGGTGGTAGCTCTCCTGCCATCCAAACCCACCAGTGGTGCTGCTGTTGACCCGTAGGCAGAGAACAGCAGCTTTGTTTAAAAGGCCGTAAGCACCTTGGCCTCTGAGTGCATAATGGCTTCCCAACCACGGTTTTCCATTTCAGCCTATCCAATTAAGCCCAATATTTTGCTACCAGTCATGATTCTACTCCTCCTTGGACAATGTAGAAAGAAATTAAAAAGGAAAAAATAATATGTTCATGTATCTTCTACCCAACCAGACCCTTCCTTAAAGTACTTCAGGCTTTCCTTATATAAAGGAATTTTTACAATCTGTCAAGCACAAATGCTGAAAGTAAGTTGTGTTATCTATCTAAATACCCACATGGACACCAACTGAATTATCAGAGACCTAAACTTATCAAGCTCTTGGAAAAGAAGAGAAAAACACTATTTAGAAATACAAAAACGCTCTTACCTGACAAGTGTAGCTGGAACCACAGGATTCTTATTGCTACATCCTTTAAGGCTGCCACAGAGAGTAACGAAATTCAGTGTGTTTATAAATAATACCTGAGTTGCCTAGAAAAAAAATGAAAACAAAACCACTACAATTATTTTACTTTAATCATCACTTATATTCTGGAGACCTAGAGATCTATTATCATATCAGTAAAGTTATCTAGGGGTCTTTCCCAAGTGGCAAAAAAATACTGAGCACTTATGTAACTCTTCTCTCTTTAATTCTACATTTTAAGAACATCAATTACCACGTTGCCTTTCTTTCTTCCTTTTCCTGTAACCTCTTTTTGCTTCTGAAGGCCAAGTTTTGAAAACTATGGTAGCTAATTTAAATAATTTTACCAACTCACAATGATAAGTTGGATCAGAAAACATCAATTTAAAGAACATAAGGAACTATCTTCAGGGGAAATAAACATCTTAGCACTGGACCACACTTTCAACACAGGTTATTGCTGAGACAGACTACATGTACTGACCTTTGGGTCTCTCTGATTAAGAGTTACTGCCAGGGTAAGGCCATCTCTTGAAAAGGCAGAAATTAGAGCTCCTCTTGATTTTACTGATTCACACGGAGGAATCAGACTATCCAGAAGGCAATCTTGCTGTGCCCAGTGAACACGGTATGGCAATGATCTAAGAAAGTAATGAAATAATTGAGAATGGGAAGTACAGTAACTTTTAAATTAAAACATAGTTCATTACTAAAAAGTAGAGTCCAACTAGATTCCCACACGTGCACTTATGTTAGGGGCCTCCCAGCGACCGTTCAGAAGCTTCACCCAGGTAACCGAAGGGCAGTCACCAGTTAAACTCAGTCAATATCAGAATTTTCTTAGTAACAGCATGTCCATAGCCAACCCCAAGTACATCTGCTTCCACTATGGTTTAGACACACATATTTCTACATTACTGCTAATATTTTTAAAGGGATTAAATAAATAAAGAAGAGGGGGTGTTTGAGGATAGTGTTCTATACCTGATGTGAAAACAGGTACACACACACACATATTCATTATAGTCCAGATATACACTTATTTGTTCATTTTACTATGATAAACTACATTTTAATAAGGAACTGTTAGCATAAAAAATAAAATGAACAGAAAAACAACCAAAAACACACTATTTTAGTAAATCTCATTTGATCATATGTTTTTAATGCATCATTTTTATTTTATTGGGCTTTTTAGAATAAAACAATTTTTAAATAAAAAATTCTAAAGCATTTAAATTTGATACAGTAGTAAATTCAAGTAAGTTATATGCCTTTTAAAATTCTATTGAATTACTTTCCAAAATAGACTTTTTTAGTCTTAAAATAAGTAAACCATAGTCTGCCTTAACTTTTACATGGTCTCACTTCCAAGAAGGGAAACAAAAAAAGTAAATAAAACTAAAAAAATAAAAACCTTCTAGATTATGTATTTAAAAATGAAAACTAAAGAAATAAAGCAATACTTTTAGGAAGAGAGGATCTGCAGTCTCAGAAGTTGGAAGTCATAGTTCATTTACTAATCTTATTAGGTATTTATAAGCCAAAAGATAATAATGTCTTAAAAGGGATAGAAAATAAGGAAACATTTACCTCACCTTATAGGTATAAATACATTCTCATGCCACCGAACTGCTAGAAATGTCAACTTCAGGCATTCCCCAGAATAAAAAGTAAATGAACACAAGCAGCAGTCTCCAAATAACTGCAGATAAATTTAATATACTTTAATATATAATAAATCCGAAAATAAATCAAGATATATAAGACATATACATATATTTCTTCTCATAAATAAATGTAATATATCTAGATCCTGCTTATAGTTTTATTCTTAACATTAAGTTAAAGACTTAAGTAATTTATTTCTGAGCCAGGGGCATATCTCAAATGGGAAATCAGGGTGCAGTTTATTCTCTTAAAAAAACACTGACATTAACTGGGACTGTAACTACAAAGATTCTTACACAGTAATTTTTCTCATTTATAGTTACATATTATTTAATTAGGGCACTACCCTTGGAGGTGGGGGGAGATAGAGGAAAACAATAAAACCTCAAAATGCAACTTCTAACAATAGTGGATTGAGTAATCGAATGCTCATCCATACACGCAAAGAGCACCATGCTGCTACATAGAATGTTTTTTAGTTCATGAATGTATTATTTCCTGGGAATTAAACAGCTCACTTAACTAGGTACATTTTAAAACTAGGGAAAATTAGAAGTAGGGAAAGAGGAAGCTCTAATTTCAAACCATTTCTAATAAACATTTCTTAAAATATGACCAAGAAATTGAAAAATATATTTTCCATAATGATCCCAGTGACTGTGACAGCTGGACCAGGGTCTACAGCTCGGCCGTGGCCCAGGCTGCTCAACGGCTGCTCAGACAGTGTCTGTTCTCAGAGCCCGACACCTCAACTTCTGTAACACCCGGTCTGATCCAGATTTTACCTCATTTTTTACAAAAACAGCATGCACTACAGCTTCTTTATCTCTGGTGGAAGGCAAATGCACTGCTTCTTCAGGTAGGATCTGGGACCACCGGCCCATCAATGAAGGGCTTTTGGAAGATAAGATATTCTTGAATTCCAAATATTCCCAAAGAAATATGCATCCAGAAGGAGTTACAATCAGAACTCTTTTCCCATCTCCAGATACATACAAATACAGTTTCAAAGAGCTTGCTAAAAACAAAACAAAACAAAACAGTAATTAAACCTTGAAGTCTGAATTCCCTCCACAGAGTACATAATTTATCTACTCTGATAAAGAAACCTAAATGATATCGCCATTAGGATGTACAACTAAGGCAGTAGTAATAAATTAAGATGTAAAGGTACAAAACAGTAACATCTATCTCATATTTATATGGTATTAGTCATCCATTGTTATCAGATATGTTAGGTATATCAGACTTCAAGATGAATCTATTGGGTTGGTCAAAAAGTCCATTTAAGCCCTGGCTGGTATAGCTCAGTGGATTGAGTGCAGGCCTGCAAACCACAGGATCACAGTTCAATTCCCAGTCAGGACACATACCTGGGTTGCAGGCCAGTTCCCAGCAGGGGATGCACGACAGGCAACCATACATTGATATTTGTCTCCCTCTCTCCTTCCCTCCCCCTCTAAAAATAAATAAATAAATAAACAAAAAGCCTTAAAAAAAAAAGTCCATTTAGTTTTTTCCATAAAATAAGACATTTTTTCATTTTCACCAATAAGTTTGTTGATTTGGATATTTTGAGTGTGTTGGCTATCTCCTGCTAATGGCTTCTAGTGGGTAGAGGCCAGGGGTGCTGCTGACCATCTTGTATACCACCATGTGTAAGACAGCCCCGCAGCAAAGGATTATTCGGCCACAATGTCAATGGTACCAAGAAACTTCACAAACCACTTTTGACACATTTGATCAGTCACAGCTCCTTCTCCATCCACTGCAAATCTTTGTTTGTGTTTCACTTGCATTTTTGCCTCTTGTAAAATAAAAAAGCATAATACACCAAAAGATCTCCATCCATCTTCAATATTAAAATTAGCTACACAAAAATTCACCAGTTTTGATGTTTTTTTAAATGCATGCTGCTATGACAGCTGTCACAACACAATCTAACAAAATTGTTTTGGGATGAAGTTAACGACAACTAAGCACTACTAGAGCCACCATATGGCTAAAACTCAATATACTTTTTGGCCAACCCAGTAAGTACTATCACAAATAAGTGCCACCGAAAAAATACATACGTATAACATATGTATGAGTATACATACACACACAGATTTTTAAAATAGTAATAGAAAAATGTTTCACCTTCTTTTCCTATTTATCAATTTAAACCAATTTAAACCAATAAATTCTCACCTATTGCAGCTTGAATCATTTCCTTAGGCTTTTCAGTTGCTTGTACAGTTTTCAAACAATCGTGATCCTTGTTCCAAAGGAAAAGCTCCCCTGTGGTAAGTAACCCAACTAGCCAGGCATCTGTTTCCAGAAAGAAAATGCAATACTTATAAGCTAATACTTCCCCTAATATTGCCCAAAATTATTAAAAAATTCAGTTAATCTATCCTTTTGAAAATATCAGTACTACTTAACCATTACTGGACGTTGTTAGGACAATAACATCCTTCATGAAAGGCTGCAGACGAGGAATTTTCTTCTTTGTCCTCCCCGAGAGCAAATTAATTTCATTTATGAGTTTATCATCCAAAAGAAAAACAGCTTCATTTTCCTAAGAGAATAAATACGTGAGAGAATAAGCAGGTGCCAGAAGTTAATTCAAACTCTTATCCATAATATCCTGAAAAGGAAAACAAAGTGACATTTAAAAAAGATTATACATTTGTACCATACATTAAAAAGATTATGTGCTTGTACCACAAACCATAAAATGAACAGTAATATTGACTATGTATCCTGAAGACTTTTTCATTCTCTCTTAAAATACCTCATTAAAATTACTTCATAAAATGAACTAATGATTACAATTTAGATTTCTCTGAATTTTAAAGTTAGAGGAGCATCTTCTAACTCTGCCTAGCTAAAACCGGGTCATCAATTTGAACAGTAGTGTGTGCATGTTTTTAAATTATTTATTTAAAATAGAAACAGCTTCTGCACTCCCCGGCTCTGATCACTTTTTATCACCCGGAGAAAGCATGCTGCCTTGGATTAACTTGGTCTTCATGTGTTCCAGGGCAGCGGTTTGCCAAGTCCCACCTGAACAGCCGCATCGGCCACACCCGAGACCCGGTCAGAAATGCGCATTTTCTACCCCAGACCCGCGGAGTCGGAACCTCTGGGACAGGGCCCAGCACTGTTTTCACAAGATCTCTGCAGGATTCTGAACACTGTAACGTTCATGAGACACGGTTCCAGAGAAGGTAAAAACTAAGGGTACAACTTCTCACAGGAAGTGACACCACACCAAATTTCTTAACTGTGATAACACGATACTCTGTTAGAGGCTCTGGCAGGTTTGCCCACCTTCCCCGAGATGAGGAACCTATCCCATGCACTGTGAATAGCGCTCCCGACCGCCTGCGTATTGTCTCCCATCTTTCTCCCGGGTCTAAGGGGCACTTCACTGCACCGTCACGAAAACCGCAACAGAAGGAACATTCGCTGATCGTTCCAGTAGGAAAAGGTTCAGCAGATTACATAGTCCCTGTTGATAAATGCCATCTCCATCATCTTAAACATGAAAAGAATTTGTAAGTAAAACATTTCTTCCAAACAGACTATTTAACTTTCTGGAAAAGCTAATTTACTGTAATGAAAACAAAACACAAACACAAAACCCTGTTCAGTGGGCAAGTGATGCTTCTAAAGATGGATTTTATTCCTTAAATGCCACAGAACATTCTTTAATCTTAGGGGCACACAGTACAACCAGTAGTGTATGAACCAAGAAATACCTACCTGCCCCAGCCAGGAGATGCGCGGCCAGGGTCTCTTCTGCTTGATACTTGTGGATGTCAAAACTTCTAATCTTATCTCCATGCTTGTTAAGACGTCAAGGACCAGTCAAGTAAAAACAGTTACAAGGTGCTACAAAAAGCAAAAATAATGACAATAATAAAAAATAGCCCATAATGTTCACTGAGGATCTTAATTTAGAATTTATACAAAGATTTTGTGTTTTACTTTTTTAACAGCTCAATCCTTTTTTTCAGGTAAGACACCAACAATGCATTCAGTACCGCATCTTACATCTCCAACAGTCTGGCAAATGTAATGGCTTTTTTGACAAGTTATTTCTCACACTATGAAGGTAAACAGGAACCAGGAGAAGATCTTGACAACACAGTTTCTGCGTGACTTGTCTTTCTCAGTGTGGCAGGCTGTATTTTCCAACAATGGCCACAAAAGTATCTCCCATCTCACATGCTCCTCTTGCACTGTGACCCTGGCACTTCTCTCATAGGTCACTTCTTGGATCTATGCCTTATCCCTTATAACAGGACGGGATCTGGACCATTTTAACCAAGAATAAAGTGGAAGTGATGCCGTGCATTTGCCAAAGTTGGATCACAAAGGGCGATACAGCTTCCACCTTACTCTCAGGAATCACGGCTCCTGAAGCCTGCAGTCACCGCGTTGGCAGTCCAGCTGCCCTGAGCCACCGAGCTGCAAGAAAGCCCCAACTAGCCCATGTAAAAATGAGGCCCAGAGAGAACATGACGTGAAGAAGCCTCCCCGTGCCGGGTGTGGGGGCAGCCACAGTGAGGCGAAGAACGGTGTGTCAGAGGCCAAGCAAGGGGAGGAGAGCATCGTCTTGGGCAAATGGTCCACTCTTGGGAGAATCTTAGGAGGATGGTCACGCTGTGGGACATCTTGCCACAGAGCTTTGGAACTTAAGCTGAGGACACAGAAGCCATATGGAAAGGGATCCCACTGACCAAACCGAGGACAATCTGAGCATCAAAACCAATTACAGTAACAGATTTAAAATCCATTTAACAAAACAGGAAACTGACTCCACATAAATTTTAAAAAGTAAATAAATTGAACATTTGATGACAAATGATACATTTATATTGTTTCAAAGTATCTCCTACAAAATACTCATTAATTACAAAGCAGAAAAGATTAACTGTACAATGAAGAAGCCAGGCAGACTCCATTTAATCCACTGATCAAAATGAAAATGATCAGTAACGGGAAAAATGGAAATCATGTGCCACCAATAGATAAATGAGAAAAATATCTGTGCCACGTGTGAGAAAGAAACATAATCTGAATCACAAGGAAATATCAGACAAACCCAAATGGAGGAACATTCTACAAAATACTTGATATGTAACCTTCAAAAGTTTTAAGGTTATGAAAGTCAAGAAAAGATTGTGAACAGCCCTGGCCGGTATGGCTCAATTGGAGGAGCTTTGTCTGGTAGCCAAGAGTTGCAGGTTTGATTCCGGGTCAGGGACATACCTGGGTTGTGGGTTCGATTCCTGGTCTGGGCACATATGGTCCCTGGTCCAGACACATACCAGACGCAATCAATTGGTGCTTCTCTCTCACATTGATATTTCTCTCTCTCCTTAAAAGCAATGAGAAAATGTCCTTGGGTGAGGACAAAAAGAAAAACAAAGATTGAGAATAGAAAAGCTGATAACTAAACATAAACACAATGAGTAATTATGACTTTTATCCTTTCATTATAAAGGACAACACTGAACAGCTAGAATAGCATGAACAGGAAGAGAAATAGGTGGCTGTGATGTATTAACGTTCATTTTCTGATCTAGATGTTTGCCATGCAGTTATGGAGGTGAATGTCCTTGTTTGTAGAAAATACACACTAAAGCATTCAAGGACAGCCCTGGCTGGTGTGGTACAGTGGACTGAACGCTGGCCTGTGAATCAAAAGGTCATGGGATCGATTTCTGACGGGGGCACATGCCTGGGTTGCAGGCTGGGTCCCCCAGTTGGGGGCATGAGAGAGGTGACTGATGGATGTTTCTATCACACATCAATATTTCTCTCCCTCTTTTTCTCCCTCCTTTCCCCGCTCTCTGAAAATAAATAAGTAAAATCTTTTTTAAAATAAAAATATTCAGGGATAAGAGAACATTAGCTTGTCACTCACTCTCAAGTGGTTCATCAAAAAAAGTTCTGTGTAATCTATTTGCAGTTTTCCTGTAAGTCTAAATTAATATTTCAAATTATTTTTTTTTAATTTTTACAATTGTGACATCTTAAACAAAGATGGTATTTGGTCATTGGCCTGAACTGTGTTCACTCATAGCTTTATTCTGCCTTCTTTTTTTACTTTTAATTCTATCTTCCTAATTCTATTTAGTTTATGAAATAAAAAAAATTGAATCTTTTGTATGATTGATGCCATAGTCAAGAAAATAGCTAATTTTTTAGAATAAAATTAGCTTGCCCTGGCTGGTGTGAATCAGTGGTTGAGTGTGGGCCTGTGAACCAAAAGGCCGCTGGTTTGATTCCCAGTCTAGGGCATATGCCTGGGTTGCAGGCCAGGTCTCCAGTAGGGGGTGCACAACAGGCAACCATACACTGATGTTTCTCTCCCTCTCTCTCTCCCTCCTCCTCTCTAAAAAATAAATTAAATCTTTAAAAATGAATAAAGTAAATAAAAATAAAATTAACTTTAAAAGAAAAACTATTCAAGCACAAGTACAGAATGACCTATCAAGGTGCTAGCCATCCTCATACTATACATTGTTTTATACTATAACATTGTTTCTCAGTTACTCAGAACCCTAATATTCTAGGTGACTACTTCTTTGGACAGCATTTATGTTTCTAAATTTTTAATATAAAAATTATAAATAAGAAATTCTTTAAAAAGAGCTAACCAAGTGTGAGAGTAATGACAACATCAGAAAAGCATCACTTGCAGCTCCTAAGGACCTAACAGATCTAGTCAAACAGCATCAGTGGCTGCTGAAGCTATTAGGGGAAAGCAGAATAGATGAAGAACTCTAAAAGAGGTGGACTAATATGCCTAAGCCCCCTAATCAACCTTAAAGTTATTAACAGTGAAACAGACATTCTATTCCTGATATGATGCTACACAGACAGGCAGTACACAGAACCTCTATGAAACATTTTTACAAAGAAAAACATTAAAAACTGAGCCTGAATACGTGTCTGAATCCAACCACCAGATGATAAAAAACAAAGAGTAAAAGGAACATACTGAAAACACCAGGAGAATAAAGTCAACCAAATTCAGAATGGAAGAAATTCTACAGAATAAATCAATGAAATAAAATAGAAAACCATGAATTCATATGACTATAAGTAAATGGAAAAATTGAGCATTTGATGAAAATAATGGATAAATGAGGCAGTTTCTTCAGCAAATAAATGGCATTGTAAAAGGGAGGAAGGAAACTGTTATATATGTATTTTACATATAATAATGCACAGACAGACAGAAAGAGTAACACAACCAAATGCAATACATGAAAACCTTTTCTGGGTCTCAATTCAAATAAACCAGTTGGAAAAAGATATTCAGCAGCTGCTAAAAAGAATACGGAAGATCTCTGTGAACTGTGATTTCTGGACTATATTAGTTGAAAAAAGTAAAGTGCAATCTACGGCCATACCACCCTGAACCACCCGATCTCATTGGAAAAAAAGTAAAGTGCAAAAGAGTGTAAGAAAAGGAAAATAATATATCACTTAATTTTACAAAAAACAAACAAACAGAAAATAAAACAAATGAACAAAATAGGTTAACAACTAAAGGTGGGCCAAAGGAAGTGGAAAGGCTAGGAAGGGAGTGATATTTCTTAAAACAGCTTTTTGTACAGTTTTGATTTTTGGAATTATGTTAATTAAAACATGAAGTGGTCAATCTCAGTAACAAAATAGAAGTCCTTTATATTTTTCCTGAAACGTTTCTGTAAACTTGAAATTATTTCAAATTCAAAAAAGATGACAGGAAAATCCTGGGTAGTTGATAACATCAAGAAATTAATGTTATTTTTGGTGGTATGTGGTAATTCTATTATAGATTTTGGTGTGTGTGTGTTTTTAAGGGTCCTTACCTCTTTTAGATACGGAATACAGTATATACTTAAGTGTTTATGCCAGGCATGTCCTTTAAATACTCCAGATGTGTACTCGGAGATAAGCTTTCCAATTAAAAGGTAAAGGGTAAAGGTAGCTCAAGATGTGAGGATGGAGCCCTACAGGATTTGACGGTTCCACCGCCTGTTAGGCGAAGAT
>PVKU01007994.1:45985-79351 GCA_004027475.1 Anoura caudifer
AAAAAAAAAAAAAAAAAAAAAAAAAAAAAAAAAAAAAAAAAAAAAAAAAAAAAAAAAAAAAAAAAAAAAAAAAAAAAAAAAAAAAAAAAAAAAAAAAAAAAAAAAAAAAAAAAAAAAAAAAAAAAAAAAAAAAAAAAAAAAAAAAAAAAAAAAAAAAAAGAAAGAAAGAAAGAAAGAAAGAAAGAAAGAAAGAAAGAAAAAGAAAAGAAAAGGTATATTTAAAATACACAGGTCAATTCAATTTAAGGGCAATAATCAAAGTGCTTCTGTGGTTTCCACCACACGCAAGTCCTAAGAAATCACGTCCGTTCCGCAAGGTTCAACTAACTAATCATCAACTAATGTCAAACACGTTAAACAGGTCAGAGACGTGGGGGGAGTATCCCCACAACCACCTCGCACAAGTCATCCCCAGGGGCTCCTCCGAGGCTTTCTCCCCGACCCTGCGGAGGAGGCTTGGCAGCGGGAGATGCCCGCGGGGGACAAGGACAGGAGCTGGGGAACCGGCTCCGGGAGCCCCACGCCTCGGTCGGCCAGAGGATGCTGCGGCGGGAGGACCAGGCCGGAGGCCTAGGAGGAGGGAAGGCCGAGTGCGGGGCGGAAGGAAAGGACGAGGGGAGCCGCGAGCGGCGGGGCTGAAGTCGCGGGTGTCCAAGACAGAAGGGTGAGAGGGGACCGAGGAGCCGCACGACGCGGGTGGCCCCTCAGGCAGGGAAGACCGTGGGACTCTGCGGGGCAGGAATCTGTGGGCAGTTACCTCCGCCAGGGCTGGGCGCCTCCGGGGCGGGAACGGCGTGGTGGTGCCGAGGGCCGAGCGGGCAGCAGGGCCAGGAGGCAGGAGGACGACAGCCGCGGGCCCAGCGGGCCGCCCAGACGGCCCGCCCAGACGCGAGCCAGCGCCCAGGCGACGGCGGGAGGAGCGGAGCGGACGCGAGCACTAGCCCGGGCGCCAGCTCCCAGCAGGCCGGGAGCGCGGGCGGGGATCTGCACTGCTCCTCCTTCTCCTCCTCCTCCCCAGCTCCGCCCGGTGTCTTCGGCTCCCGCTCCAGACCTCCGCACGGGCAACCACAACTCGGGCAACCACAACTCGGGCAACCACAACTCGCATAGAATCCGCCACTCGCGGTCGCCCGCCCGCGCACGCCGGCTTTTATTCTGGCGGTCGCTCCGCCTGTCCCAGCGCCCCGCCCACTCAGCCGGCGCCCCGCCCACCCGCCCGCGTCTCCCAGGTTGGGGTAGGTCCTGGTTTCCCCGCTCCGGGGCGTGCATCGGACTCTCGGCTTCTGAGTGTCTGGGTGTTGTGCAACACTTCCCAGGAAACCGTCCAACAACAGACCTCTGGGTACCGTAAGTCACGGTGTCAACCCGCTAGTGGAGACCGCCACAGACCCCAAAGGAAGGGGTTGTTCACTGCGCTCCGCGGATCGAGGCAACCGAAAGCGCTCCGAGAACCGTGTCCTTCCTCGCAATCCTGACGGCTTGTTTATTCTCCGCCCTGTGTTCGCTTCTTGCGCCCCTGCCCCGGTCCAGCCCACCGACCGGGAACGGTCACGAACAGCAGCTCTCCCGCTGAGTTTAGCCTGGAAAGGCATTTTTCTGTAGATTAAATGTGCAGGCTTTACGCAGTAGCTTGCTCTGGTTTCCCTCCTCTTCACGTGTTGACGTCACTGGCCTGGTGTTTGAAGGCGTCTGGCTTGTTACCCTTGGCTAGGATAAACGTATTCTGCTGAGTAAATCGCCCAGCCCTCCGAAGTGAAGAGCTACTAAGTTGACTTCTCGTGGTAAGCGAGATATACAGGGCAGGAGAACTTCCTGAAGCATCCTGAACCACACCTATCCCTCTGCTTGGGTGTGGGGTCGCAGGCAGCTGGAATACTGGCAACTCAGCACCACTTACCTCAAAGCTTAGAGAACTGAGATGCTTCAACTCTGCCCAAAGTCAGGAAGAGCTTGCTAGAATGAGCAAAGAAAATCTCAAGCAGAGAAGTTCAGGAACTAAGAAATCCTGACACATTCCCAGTTTTCTTTGTTCTCATTTCTAGGTCTTAAGATGTGATACTAACAGGATAACTGTGACTGACTTTGCCGTATGGCCATAAGGCTAGAGGTATTGCTGTTATTCTGGAATTAACTGTTCCATGCCTTTACCTGTTCTTTAGATTTTACGGAAATAACTACAATTTACTAAAATAATTGAATGTCTATAATGTGTGAGACACTATGCCAAGTACGAGGGTGGACCCAGAAAATGAAATCTATTAAAAATTGTGTATTTATTCCTACATGTTTAAACTTCAGTCACCTTCAAAGTACTCTCCATTCCATGCAATACACCTATTGAGATGCTTTTTTTCACTGCTCCAAACAGTTTTAGAGCTTGTCAGCTTTGCTGCCTTTTAGTGCTTCTGTTGGTTTTTGTTTCACCTCTTCCACATCAGCAAAACATTTTTCTTCAAGGACTTTTTTCATCTGGGGAAACAAAAAATTGTCTCTCTGGGGCAAGCTTGGGTGAATAGGGAGGTGGGCATGGGGGTTGTGTCATTTTTGGACAAAAACTGCTGAACACTGTGCGGTGTGGGCAAGTGCACTCATAAATCACCCATCATGAAATGGGCAAACTTGTTCAGTCTTAAAAAAAAAATTCACTGAAGCCAAACGCAGCCTCTCACAACAATACCAGCTAGTACACTGGGGGTTCCTAGAACACTCACCTAGCAGGGGAAGACTGCACATCAAGGGGACCCCCCCCTCCAGCAGATAATTCCATGGCTTTCTTGGGGCCCTCCTTCGTATGAAGAAAGGTAGATAATATTGTCCCTATAAAACATTTGTAGGCACATAACTTACAGTGCAGTGATGAATTCCACGGTGGCAAAATGCACTCTACGTACTGCCAGCAAAATACACTCTGAGTAGTACCACCAAAATGAGAGATGGGCAGGTCAGAAACAGTTAAGCCAGGTTTCAAATGGAGGACAGTTCAATTTGGGGTACGTGCATCTGGTGGTGCCTTTGGACCCCCAGGTGGAACTGCATAATGAACAACTAGATACGTGGTTCAGAAACCCAATGGAAGACTGTAGGGAATAGAATATGGAACCTAAGCATCAGTCTCCCCTCCAGCCCTCCCTGCACTTTTTAAAGCCTGCCTCTCTTCAATATACACACGTATACTGATGAGTGTAGTAGAAAATACCAATTCTTATGTGAATGTGAAAGGCATGGGAGAGAACCATGTGAAAATCTGAATGAGCTCAAATAAAATGAGCCTGAAGATTCCCCATCAGATTTGGTGTTTTGTTGCTATAGTGCCAGATATGTAATAACTGAGGGTCTTTTGGTAGCAGCTAATAAAATCACATCTGACTAGCTTGAGGAAGGGAGGGAATATATTGTAGAGGTTCTGGTGGATCCCACAGAATCTAAGGAATGGGCTCAACAACCAACCTTTGGAAAGAGGGGGACCAGGAGAGGCTGTGGACACCCTCTCTAGAGCAATGCTGTCTAGTAGAAACACCTGTCCTGATGAAAGTGTTCTCTGTCTGCTCTGTCCAGGGCGGGAGCCATAAGTTGCAGATGATATTGAGCACCGGAAATGCGGCCAGTGCAACTGAGACACTGAGTTTTTTATTTTATTTTTATGAAATTCAAATAGCCACATGTGGCTAGTGGTTCCTGTATTGCCCAGTGCAGCTTCAAAGTTTTGCCCATTAACATGGTTCAGCTGCAGTTATTCTCAGCTTCTAGCTCAGCTGAAAATCGCAGCTCTCTTGAAGGGAACATGCAAATGATGCAGTTTGGGTGAGATGCCCTCCTGGATCAATCAGCTATGGCTAGGACCACATAGTACAGAAGTGGCTGCTGAGGGCTTGTCTGTGTTTCTGAGTCCACTCTTCCTCCACCAGGGAGTTATTATAGGCTGAGGTCTACGATAAGGTGGGTGTTGAATTATTTAGACTAGATTGCTGCATCAAAAGGCCCCTCTGATACATCTGTGGCCTAAACAACATAGATGCTTCTTTCTCTCTTGTGTAACTATTATAATGTGAGTATTCAGTTTGGTGGAGTCACTGTGCTCCGCACAATCATTCAGAGATAAAGATTCCTTTAAGATGTTTCCTCTGTCATCCTCCGGTGTCTTGTTGCATAGTCAGAACAGTCACAAGGACTTCCATGAGGCAGACACTGGCCTGCAGTGTCTGCTGCGTCGTTATAGATGAAATGAGACATTCGCACAGACTACCGATTCTGGTGGAGGAAAAGGACAACAGCATGGCTTTTCTCTCAAGGGGAACAAAAAGCCGTGGCCCTTGCTTCGATGAGCTTTTATTGTCTTACTGGGCACATTACATGAAGGTCCTCATTAACTATGCACAAGTTCTCTTTAGGTGGTTACCTTTTACAGACAACAAAGGAGATGATGCTGCTACTCACATCACAGAAGAAGGATATTAGCAAATGGAAAGGGAAAAGTGGTTGAACCAGTTACACTCATCCTAGGAAGGTTTAGCATGGATTTTAGGAAGTCACAATAAGCACTTGCTGTCTCAATTCAGGGGGAGGGAGTTTTAGCAAAAGCAATACTCAAAGCAACCTAGGCATGTTGCAGGCCTGATCCCCCATGGGAGAACCTATCCGTGGGAGTGGGTCCTGCGCATCTCCGAGTGGGAGCTGGGCCCACACCACACAGAACAGTCGCCTACACTTCCAGCCAAAGGCAAGAGGAAAAAGAGAGTATGCCCAGTTTTAAGATCTGGGCCCACAAATATCACTCAGTGTTTCTGCTTATGTTGCACTGGAGAGAACTTAATCCTCACACCTAACTGCAAGGGAGGCTGGGAAATATATTTTAGCAATGTACCTCGCAAGACTCAAAATGATTTTTGATGGGCAGGAGTTTTTAGCACATGGTTAGAATACGAAAAATGATAATACGTATTTCCTGCCTTCAAGGATATCACAGGTTTGGTGAGGAGATAGATGAGCACTTAACTAGCAATGAATAAAGAACGTGCTGTGAGAACTCTAAGAAAAGAATGGCTGAAAGTACTGTTTCTCAGACTTTATATATGAGTCACCCAGAACTCTTGTCAAAACCTCTGATTCAGTAAGTGAGGGGCGGGGTTGGGGGGTTGAGACTTGCTTTTCTAACAATTGCCCATGTGATACCAACCCGCCCCTTGGACCATACTTTGAATAGCAGGTGATTTCGGATTCAGCAGACCCCACAGAGGGAATGGCATTTGAACTACCTTTGCAATCAAGTGTAGTGATTGGGACCCGCTTTGGATGTTACCGGTACTATGTTCAACTTCCAACTCTGTGATTTACCGCGTGATTTAAATTGCCAACCTATAAGCTTATTGAAGATCTTAAGTAACAGAGAACTTCACACAAACTGGACTGAACAGTAAAAGAAGTTGAGTAGCTCATGAGCACAGGTTAGCAGGTGTCTTGCAAGTTTTGACCAGGCAAGCCATGTGGCTTCCATTTTTTTCTAATTCTTTTCACTCTCCAGACTGGGTTCTTTTATGATAAAGTGAAAAGATGGCAAATGTACACCTATTTTACAAAGAACATGCAGTTAATTTTTTTTCTGTAATTGAACATTTTCATGAGCCTCTACCTCAATGTATAGCAAGGAAAGTCTTTATCTTGATAAGTAATTCTACTCCCATTTCTTCTTCGGTGAAGTTTCTTTCCAACAAATTCTCTAGCCTGCCGATTTCCTCATTCTCATCCTGCTTAATCTACAGAGCAGATTCATAATGACAGTAGTGGGAGGGTTTTGTGCCTGAAGAGCATTGGTGGACAGAGTGATCTCACTCGAACTTTGTTTTCTGTGTGCTTACCCATCACCGCTTCAGGATGTCTGATGCTTGCTCCTGGGTTGGTCGTATTGGTGCCTAATGTGCTGCATCTATGAGTCTAATTTTCTCCGTGGTGGTGCTTCAGTGTCCGTGAAGCCTCAGACCAGATGCATCCTTCATTCTTCCACCCCACTGCCTCTACAGTGGGGTCCTCTTGCTCTCAGCCAACTTGTCCTAAAAACTGACAGCAGGTCAGGAATGTTGCAGCTCCATTCCCATCACCTTTTGTTTTATTCTACTGGGATCACCCCAAATTGAGGGGATGAGGGAGCATCCTAAGAGATAGTATTTTCCAACAACTGGGAAAAGCTACTCTGTTTTCAACTTTCTCTTCAACTCCACCCCCATGAAATTTTACCTTGAAATACATGTATGTCTGATTCCTTTCTTCCACTAAGTCAGTTTTCTTCTTCCTCATCTTGCCTCGATAGTACTCCTCTTAATGTATGTTCTGAGTCCTCTCTCAATTGTGCCTACACTGTGGCTTATGGTGAAGCTCCATATTCATACAATGCTTTGTTTGATATACAGGCTCTGGCAGAAATAATGCCTGCTTGAGTGTAGTTGGTAGGTAATAATATGGGTGTGGTCATTCATAGCTTTAATTTTAACATTTCACCTAAAATGTTATATGGTGTGCATGAGTGTGAGTGATGTTACAGAGTTACATGCTTATGATTTTGTAATAAAAGATTTTGTAATAAAAAAGGAGTTATTTGTGCTGGACTTCATATAGCGAGAAATTTAGAGAGCTGCTTTATCTGTGAATAAAGCTGAATTAAGTGTTTGCAAAGAATCAAATAATAATTTTGCTTGGAAACTCCATACTGTTTTCCACACTGGCTGCACCAGTCTGCATTCCCACCAGCAGTGCAGGAGGGTCCCCTTTTCTCCACATCCTCACCAGCACTTGCTGTTTGTTGATTTATTGATGGCAGCCATTCTGGCAGGTGTGAGGTGATTATCTCGTTGTGGTTTTAATTTGCCTCTCTCTGATGGTTAGTGATATTGAGCATTTCTTCATGTCCATTGACCATCTGTATGTTCTCTTGGGAGAGGTGTCCATTCAAGTCCTTTGCCCATTTTTAAATTGAATTGTCTTCCTGGTGTTCTTTATATATTTTGGAATTAAAACCTTTATCTGATATATTACTTGCAAATATGTTCTCCCACATAGTGGGTTCCCTTTTCATTTTGTTGGAGGTCTCTTTAGTTGTGCCAAAAGCTTTTAAATTTGCTGTAATCCAATTTGCTTATTTTTTCCCTTTGTTTCCCTTGACTTAGGAGATATATCAGCAAAAATACTGGTAGGTGAGATGTCTGAAATTTTACTGCCTGTTTTCTTCTAGGGTTTTTATGGTTTTGTGACGTACATTTAAGTCTTTTACCCATTTTGAGTTTATTAGTGTGTGGTGTAAGTTGGTCATTTTGTTTTTTCTGCGTGTACCTGTCCAGCTCTCCCAACACTGTTTATGGAAGAGACTGTCTGTGCTCCATCATGTGCGCTTGCTCCTTTGTCAAAAATACTGACTATGTGGGCATGGGCTGCCTTTCCACTTTTTAAATGTCTTGAAAAGCAGATGTTTTAAATTTTGGTGTTCAGTTTACCAACTTGGTCTGATTCGGGATTTGTGTCCTAAGACACCTGCCTAATTCAAGGTCATTATTTTTCTCCAGCTGTCTCATAATTTCACCATTTATTTATTTACTTACTAAGACAGATGTGCTGGATTTTTTAAAAAAGATTTTATTTATTTATTTTTAGAGGGAAAGGGAGTAGAGGGAGAAAAACATCAGTGTGTGGTAGCCTCGTGTGCACCCCGTACGGGGAACCTGGCCTGCAACCCAGTCATGTGCCCTTACTGGGAATCAAACCAGTCACCCTTTGGTTTGCAGGCCTGTGCTCGATCCACTGAGCTACACCTGCCAGGGCTCACCTCTTATATTTAGGTCTATCTATGCTGTGCATCAAGATAATTTTGTATGAGGTAAGTGTAGAGGGTATTTTCCTGTGTGAATATTCAACTGTTCCAGCACCATTTATTGAAAAGACTACTATTTCCCCCATTGAGTTACCTGGGCCCCTTTGAAGAAAACTGAGTGCCTGTATGTGTATCTATTTCTGTACTCTCGTTTCACTGATACGCATATCCCTATGCCAATGCCACATTATCAGTTAATGTACCTTTGTAATAAAAATTTTGAAATCCATAGAATGCTTTCCAAATATTCATTTATTCTTTTTCAGCTGTTTTGGCTAGCCTAGGACCTCTGATTTCCATATATATATTTTAGAATCAATTTGTCAATTTCAAAAGAAGTCTGCTGGAAACCTGGTTGGGAACACATCAAATCCGTATATCAATTTGGTGAGAACTGATTTGTTAACAGGTTGTCTTCCAATTCATGGAGGTACATTGTCATTAAGTTGCCAAAGATTAAAGATAAGGAATCTTAGAAGCAGTAAAAGAAGAGTGTTCCCTTAAGACTATCAGCTGATTTCTCAAACAAACAAACAAACAAACAACAACAAAACAAAAACCAAAACCCAAAAACTTGCAGGTAAGAATGGACTGGAAAGTATTAGTCATGAAAGGCAAGGACTTACATCCAAGATTGCTCTATCCAGCAAAGCTATCATTAAGAATTGAAGGACAGATAAAGTGCTTCCCAGATAAGGTCAAGTTAAAGGAGTTCATCATCAAATCCTTGTTACATGAAATGTTAAAGGAACTTATCTAAGAAAAAGATCAAACTATGAACAGTAAAATGACAACAAACTCACAACTATCAACAACTGAACCTCAAAAACAAAAACAAAGCAAACAACTAGAACAGGAACAGAATCACAGGAATGGAGATCACAAGGAGGGTTATCAGTGGGGAGGGAGAAGGGGGAACATGGGGGAAAAGGTACAGAGAATAAGTAGCATAAATGGTAGGTAGAAAATAGACAGTGGGAGGTTAAGAATAGTGTAGGAATTGAAAAGCCAAAGAACCTACATGTATAACCCATGGACGTGAACTAAAGTGGGTGGGAGAATGCTGGAGGGAGGGGGGTGCAGGGTGGAAGGGGAGAAAAGGGCAACTATAATAGTATAACCAATAGAATATACTTTTTAAAAATAAAAATAACAAATGAGCTATTAAAAATGGAATAACTAAATATATTAATAAAAGACCGAAGAAAAGAAATTGGTGACTGGGTTTGGAGGGGAATTTTAAGACGGTAACCCTATTTCTGACTTGAATAACTAGATGATAAAGGCTGCGGTAGAAAATGGAGGAGGAGGAACAGGAGTGGACAGAAGGCAGGGGGAGAGGGGCATTTGGTCACGTTTGAGGAGCTTTGAAGGTCACCCAAGTGGAAATGTTCATTACACAGGTGGACACTTAGGTGTGGGCTGGAGAAAGGACAGCCCTGACTCCCCCATGGTAAACTGATTTATCTTAAGAGAGTTAGCTTTCTGACTGATAGGAATGGCTAAAATGCCAAAAGCGTATCTAAGAGTTTTAAAACAAGTATTAATTTCTAGCATATCATGAAGCAGAAGTAATGTTGATAAGGAAAATTGCTGGTGAGGAAACCAAACTCAGAAGAGTTTAAATGATTTACTATGGGACTCAAAACCAGTCTGAAAAAAAGTTTATTATTCAGAGAATTTAAATAAAAAAACTGGTAGAAACTGAAAGGAAATTATGTGCCCTTTCAAGACCTTTAGATTTAATGTTCTTAGTTCTTCATTTCCTTGATACGACTGTATCATTATCAGAATTTTTCCTCTGATGAATACACGGAAAACAGATGGAGGCGGGAAGTGTCCCGAGGGAGAGCAGGAGCGGTCTGTGAGAGTCCCGCGGTGACATTAACTATGGTACATGGGAGTGGAGGAAGTCTGAGTGGTGGAACTAAAAGACGCTGAACACGCATCACATGCATTTCGGGGGGGAACATCCCATACCTTACAGAGTTACTCAAAATAGGTTTTTCTCTTTTTTCCTAACCATTGACACACTAACATGATCTACCTAAAATATAAATACGTAACAATCAAGGCCTTCAGTGACTCCTCACTGACCACAATGAATAATAGTTTCATGAGTCATGTTCTATTCATTGTTCACTGCCTATATGTTTAATAGTCACTATAAAAAATGTACTGAACAAATGCCAAGTACAAAGTGTACACTGGTGCAGTGGATGCAAGTGCAAGAACAATGCTACCCCAAGTTTATCCACTGACCACTGGTATCAGCATCACATTGGAGGTGGCAGTCACCAATCTGTTTTATAAGGCTATGCAGGTGAGTCTTCTGCATGTTAAAGTTTTAGAAACACTTTCCAGAGGACTAAAAGTGAGGGGATTTAATCTCTTTTCTCTTAGGGATCTTACTTCCCGAAAGGGTACTGAAAACATCTGTCGGGCAGCTAGGAATCTTAAAGCCTCTCAAAAGGAACTATGTGAATGAAAGGGGCAGCGTTCACGTTTCTGACCCCTGAGAACCTTCAGCCCTCTGGAAAGGAGTAGCTTCAATAGTGTGAACATATACGTATTAATGTGGTTGTGTGTAAATGTACTTAAAACCCAACTATATAGTTATATTTTATAAACGATATATTCTTGTATGTTCTATATTAGGTTATATATAATACACAATATATAAAATATACGTAACTATATATTTTATATATTAGTATATTATATCAGTATGTATTATATATAATATATATAAAACACATATAAAACAAAACTATAAATATATCTAGCAGAACTGGAGTTACAGCTCAATTGTAACATTTAAGCAAGACTTTCATTTTAAGTAGACACAACAGAAATTTAAATTTACAGAATTAGCAAAGTATAGCATATATTCATTTTTCATATTAAAAAACCTTCACTGACAATCTGAAAAATATGAGAGGTAGTTGTACCTAATGAGTGATATTTTGACATTCTACTGAGTATTATAAATTAAAGATTATAGGAGAAAGGAAGCCAAATTCTAAGAGAATAAATAAGGAAAGGGCAACCCATGGTCTTGGGGGAAAAAAATAAAAGTGGAAGAAAATCTACTCCCAGACGTAATTTAGAAGCCGCCAGACACGCACTGGCGACAGCAGACAGAAGGTCAATCACTCGTGGGAGCGCGAAAGCGGCAGGGAAGGAGCCCTGTTCCCAACTTTTGGTCTGTCCTGGTCATTCTCACCCCGTCTCTTCCCTCCCCGCTGCCATGACTTTGGGGCCCTTGGTTTAGTGATTCCAATTTTCTTAAAGCCTGAAAACTACACTTCTAACAGCTCTGCTTCATACACTGGGTGTCTTGGGTGAATCTTGCAGGTTGTGGTCACTCACAGGGAAGGAAGGAGGAGGAACCAGCGAGGGAGCTCAGTGCACAGACTGGCTGCGCCCGGAATGCAGGGGTCCCCAAACCTGACGTGGGCCGGCATGCTCCCAGGGGGCCTGTCAGGGCACAGGGTGCTGGCCTCACCCCACATTATGGATCCAGCAGGTGTGGAAATGGGCTCCATAATCTGAACATCTAAGAAACTCCCCGATGATGCTGAAGGGCTGGTCTGCTGTACACATTTCGAGAACCACTGCCCTAAGAAAATCAGTAGTCACAAGGCCAAAGAACTGGGTAGACACCAGGAAACACAGTTATCTCCCTGTATACATTTTCAGGACATAGACTATTTGTAAGTGTATCACCGGCTCAAAAAACAAGCAGGTATGTATTACTCTTCAAGGACTATAACTGACATCATTAGTAGTTGGAGGGAATTTCTTCCCAAGGATAAACCCAACACCTAAGGAAGTTTTAAGAGACAGTGTATGTTTGCTTTTTTAAGGATTGTTGTAGAATCCAGTATTATGGGAATGACTGTTCAGCTAGCCTATTTGAATTTTGACATCCACTCTCTTTGGACTAACTTAAAAATGAATATGATAAATTCAAAATTTCTGCCTGTGGTAAAATTCAAAATAAGAGTTTCTAAATATTCCTTATCCTTGTTTTAATAAGAGGATAAAAAAATCTTAGTTGTTTTTGACCTGATTATAAAACAACGCAGTAGTAAAAAAAGAATTCATCTGGCAAATGCACTGTTTGTCGATATTAGCCACTTATGAAAAACACATTTCTATTAAAATGGTCTTAATTTCTTAGATTTAGAGCATTTGATATCTGCACCCAGATGAGATTTTATTTTACAGTTCAAAACGCACGGGAAAGAATGCATCACAGTAATTAATGAAGCCGTTCTAATTTTGCCTGAAGTGATTTAAAATTCCCCGTGACGGTCTGCACTGCTACGGAAGAGCTCATAGACTGCAGCTCGACCAGGTACCCGCAGATGGCGTCCAGGCAGAGGTTTGTGAACCTTCTCCTGCAAAGGAAAAGACACCAGATCAACTGTGTACATATGTGCAACATTCCCTTCTACAGGACCCCCCTCCAACTTCCGCTGACCTCATGCTCCCTCAAAAGGCAAGAATGATGTGATTAAGTAAATGGCAAACAAATGAAAAGAGGAGGAAACTCAGGGGGTAGATGGATTACCACAAAACCACCATTTTTCTTTTGAAGATTAGAATGAAGAGGCAGTAAAGGATGATTCCTTAATTTAATATTAAATTATTTACACGCTTTTGGCCTTTTCAAACAAATATACCTTAAAATGGCCAATAATATCACAAACTCACAATTAAACTGTCCTTGATCACTAATTCAAAGCAAAAGGAGTTTAGAAGTAATTCATAAATGATATCCTTTCACTTGTAGAAAGAATTCTGCATAAGGGTTGAAAAATAGAAAAAACACTAACTCTACATACATGTCAATTAGTATCATTCAAATAGTTATTGTTAACATAAAAAGCCTGAATCTCCTGTACTTCTTTATAATCTCAGTATCTTTCTCCATTCTGTCCAAAGCTGTTACCCACATATTTATTAGAATCACTTAAAAGCTTTCCCTATATAATGCCACATTAATTCATAGTTACCTCTCACAGTTTAAAACCTGGCTAGGATTCTCAACATATCTTGTCAATAGTACGTGTAAACAGTCCAAAAGGTGCAGTGGCTTCTTCATTCTGTTCCAGAATGGATCCTATTAAGAAAATATACATTGTAAGTTATAAGGCAAACTGTCAACTGATTTTGCAACCACTGATGTTAGCGAAAACAGCTGTCAAGAGTCCGTAGCAAAACTTACTGACATTAAGTATTGAATATTATGTGTTACTAAACTTCTTATCTGCTTATGATTAATATTTGAACAATACTGACAACTGCAGTGTGATGTTAGTTATGAGGAATATTTGATGATAGCCATCTACTTTGTAGAGCATGTACATTTCCTATTTAGGAGCCAGAGGTTAAGAGAAAAAAAACCCATCTCTTCTTATCATCTGGGACATCACTTTTACTCAGACCTAAGCAGACTCAGGCTGATGTAAATAAGAGACTAAACTGATAGTCAACGAACCTCAGTTCTACCTCTGCTTTCACCTGTTACTCGCCACGTGTGTTGAGCAGGTTATTGAACATCTCTGCCCTTGTCAGATGGAGTAGAAGAGGGGATACTACTTCTTGCTCATTTCCATCACAGGCTCATTGTGAGGTTTACGTGAGCTACACAGGTACCTTCTAAAACACGATGGACATTTTGATGATGCTACTATAAGCTACAAGATTTAGTTCAACAAAGTTTTATTTTGATCTGTTATTGCAGATTAAATGAAAATTATAATATACAGTCTAAAAACAGCAATTTTCAACCGGTGTGCCATAAGAACTTTCAAAACATGCTGTACCTGACTATTCAGTCAGGGGCACGGACCTCTTTTCCTTTAGATTGTCAAGTGAAAAAGGACAACAGACAACACAACAGCAGCTGTCCAGTGGGAATGCCCTGTCCCAAACCATAAATACAAAGGTCACATAATAGAGCTGCATCTTACTGGTCACGCTGCATAATGAAGTTATGTCTGACTGGTTAATTCTTGGTCAGAAATCCTTATGTACAAGTACAGGCACCTCATTTTTTAAAAAGTCACTTTGGAGCAAAAAGGGTAGGCAGTTACTATTATTTATTTATTTATTTTTGGTAAATCCATCAGTAATACACCCGTTTCTTGGCCAGATCAACAAAAAATATACTTTTTGGTGTGTGGCAGAATTTTAGTAATTAGTTTACATCTTCTGTGAGACGAAAAAGGTTGAAAATTGCTGGTCCCAGAAGGTTCAACATGGTGAGAAAGATCTTTAAGCATGGATGTATTCGATGAAGTTGCAGTTAATGCAGTGATTTTGTTCTTTTAAAGTACATGATGATTCTTAATGTAATGCATTTAGCCTATTCCAAGAATAAAACATGTATTATGTTAATATTAAAAAGTAACATTTGATTTTTGTCATGATATACAGCAAAACCCCTCTCATTATTGGTTTCAAAAGTCTGACTTATAATTTCTGATACTAAATCAATGAAGCAAATTTCTGATCTATTTACACGTTGAGAGACTTACAAACATGCAATCAAAATGAACCACTCCTATGTCTAGAAAAAGTCACGTAACTTTAAATAAATGACTTTATTTCAGTGAGTATTTTGCTCACCCGTGACTTGAACAGGTGATCGTACACCTCCAGCAGCCGAGGCAAGGGCACCCCGATCTCGTTCATCGTCCGTATGACGAAGCCCACGTCCCAGCTCAGGGAGCACACTTGCTGCTCTAGGAACTGCACGACGAAGTCTGGGGGGAGGAAGGGCCAGGACGTGGGTTGCCAACTCCTTCCTCAGCTAACTTACTGAGCTGTAGCTGACACGCAATAGTGAGTAAGGCTAAGGTGTGCAACGACCGGATGCGCACACACTGTAAACTGTTCGCTGCAATCACCTTAGATAACACATCCGTCACCTCATGTAACTGCTACTTTGTTGTTGTAGGATTGTTAACTCTCGATATTAAAAAGTAGGTCTCATTCATTCGTAAATGAGCAGTTTATAAGGGAAATCCTTTAAAAAACATTTAAAAAAATTTTTAATTGAAATCCTTTTAATAAAACCAAGTACTTATTTGAGACAAAGTGAAATGAAAGATAAATGACATTTAAGCTCCCCCAAATTTCAAGGCAGTTTTTCCTCCAGCAGGCTGACAGCCACTCACACGGGTGAATGCAGGGAGTTCTCGGAATCTGCCCACCACCAGACAGGGACGCACTGTTTTGTCAGCAAAATCCTGCGGCCTGGTGCCTGGCTGGGGCACCAGTGAGAAGCAGCCAGTCCGAGTTCCTCTCCCCATCGCTCCCTGCCTCCCCTAAGGACCTGGCTCCTCCTGTCAAACACAGCCTGAAGTGGAAGCATCGTCACCCAGTCACCCCAGCCATGGCAAGACCACTCTTCCAACAGGAGTGGCCTTAGGCTTTCACTGGGGAGGGGCACTCCCAGAACTTGCGCTTTGTGCACAGAGGATACACTGGTCTGCCTCTGAAAGCCCCTTGTCTGGCGGTGGACCCACCCAGGAGCTCAGGGCCAGGGCCCGTAGGCAGCAGCGCGAGCACCCCCTGCTGGGGGCCCCACCATCCCCTCCTTAGGGGCAGAGAGCCCAGCAGCCACCAGCACACTGCAGGAGGCGTGCTCTCACCACTGAGCAATTTGCACCTCAAAAAAATTTTTAATCCAAATAAGACAAATATGTCAGAATGAGGAAATCCATGGAGATGGAAAGCACAGATCAGCGGCTGCCTGGGGCCGAAGGAGTAGGGTGCAGCTGCAACATGGCTTTGTTCTGGGGTCATGAAAGTGGCCTAAGTGTGATTGTGCGAAGGTCACAAAACCCTGCGAATACACTAAAACCCCTGAATTATACACTTTAAAGCTATCAGGGAAAAACAGCCTTTTACTGAATTTGGAAAATATAGGGAGGTACAATAAAAAAAGAGACCATTCACATCCCCACTGCTGGAGAGAACACTGCTGGTATTTCTTTAACAATTAATATATCCTTGATTTGACAGATATTCAGACAAAAAAGGCTACTGCATCCTGAATTTAGACATATTAAATATGTTTTTAAAATGCACTTCTCAAAGAATCACAAATGATTTGTTTTGATCATTTTAGTGTGCTAACCCATTTTTACTTTTTACTAACTGCCATAGCATAAATAAGATCATAACAGTAACATCCAAACTCCCATTTATGATCCCTGAAACCTGAGAGTGACCGACGTGCACACCCTCGAGTAAGAAGAACCACTGAAAATGCTGCCGCTGAGCCTGCATCTCCCCCACAGACGACCGCACGGCGATTCCAGACAGGTAACAAAACCCCAGTCTTGTCCTGCTTTGCAGTCTCGTGCGGCCTGCGTGCCACGGACAGACCGACAGAAAAAGGCAGACCTCTTCCACCCTCGACCTGAGTCCAAAATTAAAAAGTCAGGTCAAAGCAGAAATACTCTCAAAGTGATTGTGTAGAATGTGGCTTTTTTACTACTGAAATTGTCAACTTTCACATACTTATAAAATACATGTATTTGCTCTTTATTTTTCTGATCAGTGAAATGGCATAGCAGGTAAGTACAGTACTGTATTTACCAGAAATAAGGGTATGATTATAACAGTTTTATTTCTTGGCATGTTCAGGGAATAAATACTACATCAGAGATGGTCTGTAAATAAGTTTATATGCTGATGTGTGAAGAATTTAATGATGTATTGTGGGCATGAGCATGTTTCTCAACCTTTCCAAAACACAAAGTGGTTTACATTATACTTTATTAATGTATTTATGTTGATTGTATTGTTCTACAATGGAAGAAAACATGATAAGTTGGCAAATGATTTATAGTAATTACATTCACCTACATAACCATTATAGTTAGCATATTACATTTTAAAGACGAGTACCTGCTAAATTAAAGAAAAACATGCCCCCAATATAACAAAAGAAGTGGAATCAATCACAGATTAACCATTCACAAAAACACCAGCCATCTTCCTCTACAAATATGTACAGGGTTACCAACAATATTATCACTGTGGTCTGTTAGTCTACACTATCCCAAGACAGTTATATAAACTTGGAGGATCAAAGAAAGTTCTATACTGAACTATTCATCAATGAGTTCTGTTCTTTGGAGGTCTTTCTTTTTGGAGAGGAAGAATTAAACTGCTCAATAGCAACAAAGAAATGATTTCACCCTAAAGCTAATTACTTTTCCACATCAATGAAGAAAACCATCCAAAGGAAAAAACCCAGGGCAGCGCCTGAGGTTACTGCTCACCTAAGGGGAAGAAGCGAGGCGTGCCGGCATAAATTTTGCCGAGGAGGACGATCTTCAGACTGAGTGCATGCATTCTGTCTGAGGAGCTCAGAGTCACACTATCATTCAGTTCTGTAAGAAGGAGACGTGTCACCAGAGACTGAAATTATTTTTAATGTGAAGAGTTTAAATGGGCTATTTTATCATTTCAAGCAATAAAATGCCCTGGAACCAACATTCATTCACATTAGCAGGAGGAGAGGCCCCTCTGGGTCTGCTGGTCTCTGATACGCTCTCATCTCACCAGGCAGTGTGAGGAGGTTCTGCGTGAAGTGCCTCAGGCTCCTGCAAGCAGCGCAAACCCCAGCACACCCCAGCACGGCCCACTCTGAGAGTGCTCTCCAATACTGCCCAGGCTCGTTCTCCAGAGGACCACCCTCCACCGTGCCCAGGCACCCTCCCCGTACCCTCTACGCAGGAGCAGATAATTTTCATGAGCCCTGATACGTGAGCCTCCAGCAGCCTGTGTTCCTCTACCGAGTCACTAAGTGACGTGGGCTAAACATATCTTTGCAGTGGGGAATGGACACTTACCTTTCTCTATGATGTCTTGCCAAAGGGTCTGCACCAATATAGGGTCTGAATAACCAGCACAGTGAATTATTGCAAGTTTACACTCTGCAAGTTTAAATGGGTCAGCAAATTCCCCATAAAGCTGTAGGAGAAAATGTCAACATTATACATCCAACCAGAGGTCTGTGTCCAGAAATTGATAGTGAAATACTACTTCAAAGTTAAAAACCAAAGATCTTATCTAAAGTTCCCAAAATGTGACACAAAAATGTAAGATGTGTAGAGCTGGTCATAAGTCTGGATCAAAGTGGTGAATGAATGGTTAACTCCACGCTGGTAGATTTGAGGATGTGTGCATTTTTTCTTGGCTGGTAGATGTCCTGGTGACTTTTCTTATAGAATCAGTAGTGTCTAAAACAGGGTTTGAAGGATAATAGAAACGCAGACATATCTCAGGGTGCTTAAGGACAGTAAAGCCATTTCCAAGGATAACTGAAGAAAGAACTGCTCAGAAAGATACAGAGAGGCTTGGAGAGCGAAGCCGAGATGTTACTTTTTCAAGACAAGAAGCAAGGCGATAAAATCGCTGGCAGGAGTTTTAACCACGCCCTACGTGATGCTGACAGATTCTTGACAGTTACTGGCCCGGAAAGGGAAACTTAGTTAGCTCCTTGTCAAGGCAAATACCACAGCAGTGATTTGTCAGCCCACTGACAAGCTGCCAAGGATGGCTGATCTTATTTTGGGGAGATAGGTTATTCTTCCCTATGAAACAAAAAATAGAATGCAGAATACCCCACCATGAACTGTAGGTATTAGGTGACTGCTGGACTGCTGCAGGAATTCCACTTGCTTTTTCATTACCTTAGTTATGTCCATTAGCTCAGAATCCAGCTGAGAAATCGCATCCTGGACAGAAGAATGATGGGAATACTGCCTTTGCAGTGTCTCCTGTATCTGCAGTTGGATCCTAGCAACCTAGTTCGGGTGGACAAAAGGGAGCGTTGATTTCATTATGAAAATTCAACAGGTGCTCAAAGAAATGACTGCTAGTACCTGACTTCAAGTTTCCTAAAATCAGTGTATTAGTAAAGACTTCTATCATAACAGACTGGCGGCCCCCCACCACAACACAGAAGATTTCCCAGGAAAGGTACTGTGGCAGAGTCTTCACTGCCCACCCCAGCTGCTCCTCCCACGGCTGTAGCTGGACGAATGGCTAGACTACACTTCCCAGCCTCCCTTGCAGGGAGGCGTGGACATAGGACTAACTTCTCTGCGAAGGGCCATGAGTGAAAGTAAAGTATGTTACTTCAGAGTTGAGGTTTTTAAGAGAGAGTGTGTGTTTCTTACATGCTTTTTTTCCCTTTCTCCCTCTGACTAAAAAATAAAATAAAATAAAATAAGGCCAAAGGTAATAGTAGAGCCAGAAAATAAAACTTGGGTCCCAAAAATCAACCAAGTGGAAGAAAGCCACCTGTCAATCAGAAATACCCACTCTGGATTTTTGCGGTTGAGAAAAAAGCTTTTGTGTTGGGACTATTATACACATTTGGGGTCTCTCAGTCAGGGCAGTGCAGTCTCCTCCACTCCCTATGTCTACTTTTTAGCTTCCAGAATAAATGGTGCATGTGATGTACTCTGCTTCATGTTGGAATAGTCGGGAAAACCTTTAGAAGTGCCATAGAGAGAAGGTTTAAATTACAACCGTAGTGTGACCCAAATGCTGTATCATTAGTCTTCCACGATTTATATCTAAATACGAAAATTAATAAAAAACACAGGCCGACGAGATGAGCATTAATAATACTGACTGCTACAGACCTATCATTTACTAGAGGAAGAACAGAAAGTACTCGGTGTGGACAGAGCGTAAGCACTTACTTCCATTTTTTCCTCCAGTTCATGGAGGAATTCGCCGTCTGCAGCTGTCGAGGAAATGGCTGTGGAACTTTTGGCACTAAGAATGGCTCGAGCAACGTACTCTAGTCGCTGCTGCAGTGGAATTTCTGTGCTGGGGGGAGAAACACTCATTTTTATTTATATGAATTCTTAAGGTTCCAAGACACAAACACATCAATTATGATGTACTATTTTATACCAAGTGGACATAAAAACCACCTGAAAATTGAAAAAAGTATTGGAGGAGTTCTAATAAGAGAAAGCCACAATTTAAGGCAAAAAATAAAGAAAGACATGTTTGTATCCAAAAAAGCTACTTCCTATTTTAAAACTTTAGTTCAGGATATTAAAATTTGGATTATTCTAAAATTAAATTAAGGATATTCTTTATTGCTCCGCATATTCTTCATTTCTTTGCCTTAACATGGCCAACACTACACTTAACTTTCTACAGAGCAACTAGAGTGACCACTGGAAAACAGAAACCCGCTCTCACGTGCTGTCCTAAAACCCTCAACGGCATCAACTTACCCCCCCCCCTTCACTGCCTCCACCCCACTGGCTTTCCTTCTGTATTCCTTCCTTCCTTGAATATTAAGCTTTCACCTGTTAAAACTATTAATTTTTTGTTATGAAATATTCAGAAGTTCTCTAACTTTTAGGAACGCATTTTCTTTACACACATGCACCCTAATTTTACTACACTGTCCTTTTGATAGAATAATCAAATTAGAAACCCCAATGTTTTCTTTAACAGATTCTTGATAACCTTCCAAGACCTTGGCAGTAATTTAACCCAATGTCAGGGTACAGAAAATTAGTCAGGAATTGGTAAGACATTTAAAACCTTTAAGAAGCAGTTTTTGTCCTTTTAATCAAGAATAGCAAGTAAATGTCATTAGTAGGAAGACTCTAAAGACATACTTTAGAGAAAAGGATTTAGAAGACAGTCTGAACAAAACGGGCCTTATGCATTCTTTTAGAATCTCCCACACATCCTTAAGAACAAAACAGAAAGAAACTGGTAAACTTCAGATAAATCCAAACAAAAGCACAGAAACTCTGCGCACGTAAAGCCTGCGGGGAGTCGCATTTGCACTCTGAAATCCGGATGCGCCTAGACGCAGCCGGGCCACCACGCCCGCACGGCGCGCACACCGCCCTACCTGTGCATGTCAGCCAGCTTGGACAGGACACGGGCAGCGCTACTGAAGCTTCGGTTCTTCTCGTAGTACCTCCACAGCAAATCCATGTAGCGAACTTTGTTTTGATCAACTTTGGCCATTCGGGCTAGATGTGGCTCCAGAAATGGGGAAGTGACCTGCAGATTGGACGAGCACCCAGAATCATTTTCTCACCACCCACTTGCTCTTTACACAGTAAGGGTAACACTTTACAGAGAACTACAGATGTGCCCTACTTTATGAACATAAAAGCAGAATTATAATGCAACGATAGATACAAGGGAGGGCAATTTTCTCATTACAAATGATTTTTTGTTTTACCACAGTTGATTAAGAGTTGCTAGCAGAGTTGCATTAGGCGGATAAAAATAATTTACTATGATCCAATTATAAATCTTTTAATAAACCCTGAGAATACAGGTACTGAGTCCTAAACTCTGGACTCAAAGGCATCCTCGAAATGATCAAACGCCACCTATTCATGTCACAGACTGAGAAACACAGACCAGGGAGTGAAAAGACGTGGAAGTCCGTGGTGACTCAATGTCAGAGCTGAAACGAAGTTCAGGTCCCTAATTCACAATCCAGTGATTCCCAACCCACAACAGAAACATGCCAATTAGCTGATAAATAACAAGAAAATTGGAGCGATAGTCTATTTTGTACCCTAGGAAAAAAATATTACATTGCTTATAGAAATTAACAACGTTGGAATAAGAAACCATTTTTTACCTGTAGCAGTTTATCTGCAAGGTCGGCCTGTATCAGCCAATTATAAAGGGCAATACTAAAGAGCTCATCTTTGGATCGTTGACACAATTTAAGCATTTGTTCAAACTAAAATAAAGAAAACAGGAAAAGTTAGCACAGATAAAGGCTCTGCTGCCAGACATCATGAGCCCTTGGCCTTACTAGCCCCTGGAAAGAATTAAGCATCCCTAAGTGTACCACGAGCTACTTACTACCCTTCCCAAGATGAGTATGCCACCACCACCACACGGAAGTTCTAAGCACAATGTATTTCAGAACGAAAACATGCTGTCCCGTACGTGATGTCCCGCCTCTTCATTACTCAGCATGTTGGGGTCCGACGACAGCACAGGAGGCCCCGGTTTTTTGGGTACACTGGGAGACTGAGGAGCAGCCTTACTTTGATTCACCAGTTCTTGGAGTGTATCTGTAATGCACTTGTAACTGTTCAATCTGAAGAAGAATGGGAAAGGAGCAATTGCATTAATCAGACAATAACTGATTTATCTTATCTAATTTTAAATACAAGAATTTAAAGACTATTTTGGAGAATAAATATATGTACATATGGTATTAAAAATAATAGAGATCATCTAATTTTTCAATAAGTTTGACAAGCATTTGGTTAAACATAAAAGGCTAATGTCATAAAAGTGAATGTCTTAACAAAAACCACGTCTTAGGGTGGATTATGTGTTTCCTGTATGGACACAGCACTTTACTTCTTTTGTCTCTACTACTCCGTGAACATTTTAAAATCATCCTTTAAAATAACATACTTCATCCAGAAGAAGAGACCAGGAGGTGGGGGAGAAGCCAGTTTTGTTTCCAAGTTATCTCATTTAAAACTGACATTAATAAAGTCTCAGAAAAACCACAGAAGCAAATTCTAAAACATTTGTAAGTACTTAGGAATTTTCAGCAGATGAAAATTTTATCTGTAGGCAAGGAATTATAATTCTGATACAGGTTTTTAATAAAACAAGTCACTTTAAAGTGAAAGCATAGACTTTTTAAAAACGTGAAAGCATAGTTGAACTTTATAAGGGCTGTATTTGAAATATTATTGCCCTAATACTATTAATCAAACTTTACACAAACAGAAGTCTGCTAACATAGTAAAACTCCCCTTTCTTGGAAAGCCTGAAGTCCAATGGCATCTTCTTCTGGTTCTCCGTGTTTATAGAAATGAAGCCCAAGGCCCTGAGGGTCTTTTTTCTCGGCAGCCGTGAGAGAGAGCTCCACCACACCCTCATAAAAACGCACTGATGGGGAAGACAAAGGACAAAGACTTCAGGTTTGTTATTAAGCTGGATATGTTTTCTCTTATCTGGCTTATAAAAATACTGATCAAACATTCGATTTCTATTGCACATTAGTCACCCTGGTGACAATATCATGTAAAATATTTCTTATGAGTTTACCATACAACATCCCCAAAAGAACAAAGTCCTAACATGACTAAATGGCAGCCATTAAATATATTTTCTTCCCTGGAAAACACTCTTCTGTTTAAAATAACAAACAAGATGCTCTGGCTTGTGTGCCTCAGTGAGCTGAGCACTGGCCCGTGAACCCAAAGGACAGGGTTTGATTCCCAGTGAGGGCATAAGCCTGGGTTGTGGGCCAGGTCTCCGGTTGCTGGGGGGCTGACAAGTGACCAATCGATGTTTCTCTTGCACATCAATGCTTCTGTTCCTCTTCCTCCCTCCCTTCCCCACTCTCTAAAAATAAAATCTTAAAAAAAAAAAAAATAAAAGAATGAATGGGAGAGTTAGTTGTTGAAAAAATTCTTGGGATTCAAAATAATACCTTTTATAAGAGTTATTACTTTTATATTATGTTAGATTTAATTTTAAAGTAATTTTAAATTTGACCAGGTAATATTTTACAGCAGGTAATATATTAACAATTAAACAAAAGCTTTCAAGCATCTTAAGATTAAATGTCACCCAGCAAGCACTCTCATACAGATGGTAGTTTAATCGAACCAGGACCGAAATGCCAACGGTAAAAAACGACATATTTGAAGACATAAAAAGGCACCACAGCTTCTGTGGAGGCCAGCGCAGTCACCACGAAGGAAAACACAAGGAATGAGTTTCCTATGTCACATACTTGGGCCAATGAACTTGGAGAAGATTTGCCTCTGGGAAGAGGCTCTCCTTCACCACTAGCTCGTTTCAGTCACACAGTCATTTGTCCCCTTAGTTAAGAAGCTAGGAAGGACAGTCTTCACTGAGAGTCGCTGTGGTTTCCTGCTTCGATGGCACTTGAACAGAACCTGGTGCTTGACCCCCATCCTAGCCAGCCGCCCAGATCCATCCTTCTGCCACTGCCTCAGGGCCTAGGACCACCCCAAGGCCCCGCCAACGCTCCAGTGCCCGAAGCTGCCTGTCCTCAGCTGCCCATCATGACGGCCATGTCCACCTCACAGGTGCACCAGAACTGCCACCAGGACTTGGAGGCCACAAGCAACCACCAGGTCAAGCTGGAGCTCACGCTTCCTCAATCCACCTGTCCATGTCTTACTACTTTGACTGCGATGATGTGGCTTTGAACAAGTTTGCCAAATGTTTTCGTCACCAATCTCGTGAGGAGACAGACCATGCTGAGAAAATGATGAAGCTGCAGAACCAACGAGATGGCCGAATCTCCCCCCGGGATACCAAGAAACCAGACCATGGTGCCTGGGAGAATAGGCTGCACACAATGGAGTGTGCATCACACTTGGAATAAGTGCGAAACAGTCACTACTGGGCTTGCACAAACTGGCCACTGAAAAAAATGACCCTCATTTGTGTGACTTCACTGAGACTCACCACCTGGATGGGCAGGTGAAATCCGTCACACAACTGGGTGACCACGTGACTAACGTGCGCACGTTAGGGGCCCGAGTCCGGCAGGGCAGGGCAGAGCATCTTTGTGACAAGGACACACTGGGACACAGTGAGGAGAGCTCAGCCTCCGGCTACCTTCCCACGGCCACGGCGGGGACATCCCTGGTCACCAAAGCAGCACGTGCATGTCAGGGTTACCTTTACCTTTCCCGTAACTTGTACCAAATCACCCACTTATGTCTCTCATTTGTGCCATTCCTTCAAATAAAGTAATTTGGAACAACAACAACAACAACAACAAAAGGAAGAATGTGTTGTTTCTCACCTTGTCTATACTGAGCACAAACATTGGAAAGGTCAACTTGATTGCTGATTTTCTGATACTCCTTCAGTGATTCCCTTAACATCCTTTCCTTTTCAATCTTATTTTGAACTTGTCGGGAACGCTGAAGAAGCTCATTTGCCTAAAGTAGAAATGACAGGAACTTAGTAAGATATAAAATCAAGCACACAGATGATGCTGTCAACTTGTTTTAGTTTATGTCTAAATTTACATCTGGTTTATTATAATCAATAATAAAAACAACTCTACAAACTTACTTCTTCTTAATTTTAGGCAGAAAAGTTTTTGACCAAAAAATCCTAGCTATTCTTAATTCCTCTCACAAACATGTTAAGCAAGATAGCTTTTTGTCTGGTAAATCTCTCGCCTAGTCAATACTTTATTGGTCAGCAGGCAGTCCGCGTGATACTGATTTTTTAAATTCCTTCCACCTGTAGGAAAGGATCAATAAAAATTGCCCAATTAACTCTGATTCATTACAGACTTACTTTAGGTTTTAGAGATTTTCCTTAATTTCTAAGGAGAGGCATATTTAACCATCATCTTTTTAGTTTTAGTTTTTAGTTTTTAAAAGATTTTATTTATTCATTTTCGGAGAGAGAAGAAGGGAGGGAGAAGTAGAGGGAGAGAAACAGCGATGTGCGAGTAGAATATCAATCAACTGCCTCTTACACGTTCCCAACTAGGGGCCTGGCCCGCAATCTAGGCATGTGCCCTGACAGGGAATCGAACCTGCAGCCTGTAGGCTCTCAGGCCGGTGCTCAATCCGCTGAGCAACCATCCAGCCAGGGCAAACCATTGTCTTTTTAAATACAGCCTAGAAATACCATCAAAGATACTTTATGAAAAACTTAAATATATATGGATTTTAAGAAATCACTTATTCCCACCCCTTTCTTACACAGATGAAGGTTCTATGGCCAGGAGAGGTTCAGAAACCTGTCCAGGTCATATGCTGAGTGAGAAAAGATGGCTCCTGATTCCAGCTCGGGCGTGGTGCTCATCACCCCACGGAACCCCCTCCTCTGCAGGGAACCAGAAGCAGCTGACGGAGCACCGTACCTTGGAACAGACCGCGTCGTCAGTGCTGTACAGCAGGGGGCAGATGTCCTGCAGGTGCAGGCTAATGCCATCGACAGCAGCATTATCTCTGATGTAGCAGTTGATGAGGGAAGCAATTAATGCCCCGGTCAGTTCTTTGTCCCGGATTACCAGGTCTTTAAAGGTGGTGATTTTCAACTGCTCTTGAAATTCCTAGGAGTGTAAAAAAAAAAAAACTTTCCTTCTATCAAATATGTAAGAATATCATTTCCACACAGAATAAAATTTCTTTAATAATGTAACCAAAACATGAATGGACTTTATAATTGAAAAAAGAAAATATACCGAAACTATACAAACTAACACACTTTTGAAATTTTCTTAAGAATCATACAGAATTGAAAAAGAACCCACAGTATGTCTAGTTCAAACCTCTCACTTTACAAATGAGGAAGGTAAAGCCCAGGCAAAGCCAAAATTACAGCCAGGTCTCCTGACTTTAGTTATAATCAGAAAAGAATAATCAAGTAGCTGCATTAAAACATCTTGGTCTTCTGGTTTTTTTTTTTTTCCCTAAAATAATGTTAGAATTCTGTTACTCAAGGCCTTCTAATGTTGAAGTTTAATCTCATTCTGAACAAATGTGCTTGGTAAAATAGAGTTCTAAATTACTGAGGCAATTGTAATTTATATTGGAGTAAAAGACGCTGCTTAGGGATTTGACGGTTTTGTTTTTTTTTTTTAAATAAATTTCAGCAAATATACTATGTCCAAACTTTTGTACTACTATATAATTTGCATTCCTTAAACATAAAAATTGTGATTCAAGGGACAGAGCTTTGAAGATGGATCCCCAAAAAGATGCTGAGGCCAGAATAACAATGTTATGCTTATCACCCATTAAAATGTACTCTACCTGGTATGGAAAGATTTTCATAATTAAACATTTTAGCTTGAAGTTTTTTTCTTTTTAAGTATGCATTTAAAAGAAATAAAATCAGCAATAATACAACTGTTTGGACTTTACAGAAAAGAACTAGGGGGATGCCTTTTAACTTTAAAAATTGTACTCAAAAGTCAAGAACTAAACATTTCAGGGTAACCAATACTCCTAACGGGTAAGAGAACATTGTATTAATATGGAAGAAATCAGATTTGGGAAATCACCGTCTTGTAACCCTAAATGAACTAAGCTGTTGAGGCAATGGACAAGGCAAGGCTGCTGGAGAGTCCCAACGGCAGGATTAGATTTACCACCGGACTCTGGCCATCGACCTTAGAATCAATGAAAAGTGGGACAAGCAAGCCTCCTGGGTCTCCTAACAAACAGAGCCTGACATACAAACCACTACCTATGGAGTAATTTAATGCTTCCTTAAATACATGGACCTGAACTTTAATCAAGCCTCTGTAGACTTCACTTCCATTTTCCATAAAAATGAAGGGAATAAAGAAACAAGTTAGTTATGAGAAAGGTACAGACAACCTCCGAAAGCTGGCTTTCCACAGGATCGCTTACCCAGTATCTACAAGGCAACAGCAAGGGAAAATAGTTCTAAACTGGAAGAGACGTAACAAACACAGCAATAAAATTCGGTGAGTAAAGCAACTGTTTAAAATGTGATTTGAATGAACCAATCCGTAAAAAGATATTTTTATGCCAATCGGAGAGATTTCATTATTTTAGATGCTAACGAAGAACTGTTAATATTGCCGAGTGTGATAATGACATTATTATTCAAGGAAATGTTCATCTTTTTAAGACGTACATATTGAACTATATAGGAACGAGATAACATGATGTCTGGATCTAATTTAAAATAATTCTGTAAACTGAAAGAAAAAAAAAGGATGGATTAAGCAAAGTTGGTAAAATCTTGAAAATGCTGAATACCAGTCAAGTGTATATAAAGATTAGCTGTAGTATTGCTCTATTTTCATATATGTTTCAAAATGTTCAAATCAAATAATGGGTAGGAATACATTCCCCCTTAGTAAATCTCTCTAATATTTAGATGAGTGCAAGTTATCATTATTATTTAAAAGGTTTCAAATGAGGACAGCAAGATCTATACGGACCATTCATTTCCCACAATGGGAAACATCTTTTTTTAAAGTATGAATGTTTAATTAAGGTTGATGGACTCCTTGAGATCCCATGAAAAAACTTATGCAGATGACTGTACACATTCTTTGAGGGTAAAAAGAGATAGTTTGATCGGACTCCCAAAAGGGCCTGTAGCCTACATAAAATTTACAATGTAGTGTTTTAAAAAACAAACCAGTTATTGTCAAAACGTATTTCTGGCAAGTAGGATTTCATCCCCTACCAGCCAAAGCTCTCCAACACTGTGGAACCTGGTGACTCTGACAGAGCGAACCCCCCGTCTTCAGTGCAGTCTTCCTGTAGCATCGTTGCTGTATCGGAGCCTAAATGCTTCCCCAAATAATCAATCCCCTCCCAGACCAAAGCGTAAGACTAAAGTTCACTCGAAAGAAAAAAAGTGAGGCATAAGATGAAGAGCATGGTCTTCAGGGAACGAAAATAGCCTACCTTCTGCAGTTCGCCTGCAATGACAGTGAACTGATGCTCGCAGAGAAGTTTCCACAAAGCCAGGGCCTGGTACGATTTCCGGACCAACTGCTGGATTGCCTGAAGTGAAATCTTTTCACTCACTTGAGCCTCTAATTACAAAATGCAATTAATGAAGTTTTATAAGACGATATAGATTAAGTTGTCTCAATTCAAGTAAAACAATACTGCACCTCAAACAGAAACAACTATTCAGGTGAGACTGCCTTCATTCCCTCCTCCCCCACCACGGGCAACTACAAGCACAGGCTGTGGAATCTGAGTTTTTATCCTCTTGCTATTATACACAGGAGCGTGTGTGCGCACTGAAACAATAAAAATGTTTGTTTTTAGATCACTGATGCCATGCTTTTTCCATGGGTTACATTTCTGCAAATGATCCCTACTGATACATGTAAATCTAATACATTTTTTTAAATTGCTGAGTGTTCCACCATGTAAGTATACTGCAATTAGGTACACGGTCCAATTAGGTACACGGTCCACGGTACACATCCACGGTCAAGGATGTTGATTTTTTTTTTCTGTTTTCCTACTAAAACAATAGCAATAAATATCCATAAAAAGGGTCTCCCAGAAAGTGCAGTCAGGTTTCTCCAGGACTGAGTTTCTTAAACCCTAGATTAGGACACACTGGTGAGTCATAAAATCAATTCAGTCAGCCAAGAGAGCTTTTCTCCCCAAAGAGAAAATAAAATAGAATAAAAAAAGAAAAAAATATTAGAGTGTAAAACAGGTAGTTATTTCCTAAATTTTTGTCTCAGTTGTGTGTGTATGGCTTTAAATGTCTGGGTCATCACATAAAATGTGTCTCCGACTGTGAGAGAAAAGCCTGACAGGTCATTCTAGGTGCATACCGACCGAGAAGTGAAACTGCTGGCCTGGCGTGCACACGCATTCTAAGCTTTCGCTCCGTATGACCGAACTGCTCTACAAAGCAGTCACCTCAAAGAGTGCGATTTGAAGGCTCCTGTCTGTGCTCGTAGTGTGAGGCACACGGCCTGGCTGAAGTAGTGAAAAAAGAACATGCAGAATAGTGAGCAGGAAACAAGGGGCCGCCAGAAGGGAAGAAAGTCCTTGGGACCAAAGTAAATGGCTGGGTCTTAATTAGCCAAGTTCAGTCAGCCAGAATAATTGGCTTAAACAATAGAAGACAAGAAAACTTTAAAAAAAAAAAAAGGAATTACAGGCAAAATTTAAACAATGATTTATTATTATTCCAATTCATATCTGGGATAATTGATGACTATGAGAACTTTTTGATTCCTCTTACTCTTCCTTTAGTTGTTACTACTTATAATGAAAAAAAAAAAAAAAAAAAACCCCACAAGAAAAACTTGATTCACATCTTTAACTCTACGAAAAAGTGTTGCTAATCCTTAGTAAAAAGCAAATCCAACCACAATGGTACCCACTACAATGGGCATAAAAACCACCAAACAACAGCTGGTGCGACGTGGAGACACTGACACCCGTTGTGCACCGCTGGTGGAAATGGGAAATGCCGTGTTTGCAGTGGAAACCAGCGTGTCAGCTCCTCAAAGAAATTGAAAATAGAGTTAGCACATGATCCAGAAGTTCTACTTCTTGGCATATAAAAAAAAATTAACAGCAGGGACTCAAATTTATATTTGTATGCTGTGTTCATAGCAGAATTTGTTCAAAATACACCAAAGGTGAAACCAATCCTAGTACCGCTGGGATGAACGGATAAACAAAATGTGGTATTATACAATGGAATACTATTCAACCTTAATAAGGAAGGGGATTTTGACAGGAGCTGCAACATGGATAAGCTTTGAAGACATTACGCTAAGTGAAATAAGCCAATCACAAAAGGATAAGCACTGTAGGATTCCAGTTGCAGGAGCCAGGAAGAAAAGAAGAACGGCGATTCTCAGGGACTGGGCAGGGTAAAATGGGGAGTCATTGTTTCATGGGTACAGAGTTTCAGTTTGGGGGGCTGAAAAAGTTCTACAGATGGATAGTGGTGATGTTTGCACAACGTGAATGCACTAAATGCCACTAACCTATGCACTTAAAATTGGTTACAATGGTAAATTTTATGTTACCTCATTAAAAAAGGTGTGTATCCTGTGCTCTGAGGGGGAAGGGAAAAATTTTAGGGCTAAAAGTTATGGAAATACATGACATTCACACTGCCCCACTTTTCTCAATCACATAGCTATTTTAATGAATTGTTACCATAAACTAGATCTTACTGAGAGATGTGCATTATGTTCTATGCAACTACTTAAATTCATGTACATTTAAGTGAAGTAACAATTTACCATGAAATTTCCTCTGCAGTTCCTGTTGCATTTGTTGGGTATTTCCATTTTCAGGACGCATGAATCCCGCCAGCCTCTGCTGCACTTTGGCAGTGGTACTAAAACAGAAAGTCCGGAATGTGTACTTGTGTCTTTCACAGTGTTACTGAGATATAACTCATGTGCCACACAATTCAACCACTTAAAGCGCACAGCTCATAGGGCTGCTCAGTTATCACCTCACTCAAATTTCAGAGCACCTCCCACCAGCAGTCGATCCCCACTTCCTCTTTCTCCCACCTCTACCCTAAGCAACCATCCAACTTACTTTCCGTGTCTCTAAATTGACCTTTTCTGAATAGTTCATACAAATGAACTGGAATACGTTGTAAATATCTTTCCCTTGTAGATTAGTGAAATAGCACTGGCAAATTGATGATGTTTTAGACTGGAAGCACTGTAATTTCTTAGATGCTTAAAGTTTCACTGAGTAGATGGATGAAAACAATACCTTCTTTTTATTGAGCACTTGCTTCTTGCCTGTACCCTTAATTTAATACAATAATTCTGTAGGTAAGCATTATTAAGAATTCCATTTCACATATGAGCCAGCTTTAGGACAAAAATAAAAAGCAAAGAATCTGCTATAAGAAAATACTGACCACTGAGGGAAATGAGCAAACAAGAGCATTTTGAAAAGATCATTGAACTTTCAGGAGAAGCTTCTATTTGATAATCAATATTCAGTGAAATGCAGATTAAGATTTTAAACTTCAACAGTATGAGACTACTAAAGCTATAATGGGGATATCATAGGAGAAAGCAAAGAAGTGGTTATGTCAATGTTGTTAGAAAATAAGATTTTTAGGGTAAAAGCAATACAGATATACCCTAAAACAATTTACAGACAGTGAAATACCCTGTATTTGCAAATCTGAACCTGAACAACAGCATAACTCACAATTTTGTTTTATTAAAAAATAAAACCAAAACAACATACAGCCTGACCAGGAGCAAGAACAGCCCTAGCTATAGTCTCCAACACCCTTTTCTACAGAAGAATCCCGGCCCGTGGGAGAAACGGCTGACTTCAGGGCGATGGCGGGAACTGCACCAAACGAGCCTGGGAGGTCTTATCACACTAGGAAGCAAAGAAGCCGTCAAAGACTGCTGTCAAAACAATTCAAGAGCAATCTGAAGAGGCAAAACATGGAAAAATTTTCCATTAAAAGTAAAAACAGCCTGCAAGAGGCTGCAATGTTAAAATCGCAGGCTGATGATGTCACGAAGTAAAAACCTGCACTGCCAGGAGTGGTCAAGCTGCAGGGAGCCTGCCGTGGCCCCTCTCGCAGACCTCGGCGCAGAGCCCTGCCCCCAACACAAAGAACCCCTGCCACTGAGGCAGCTGCCCGGAGACGAGACGGACAGATGCATGGGTTTGTGTCCTGCCACATTCCTGTGTTGAAGCCCTACCCCCAAGTAATGGTATTTGGAGGTGGGGGCTTTGGGAGCTGATTAGGTTTCCGTGAGGCCATGGAAACGGAGCCCGATGATGAGATCAGTACCCTCATGAGAAGACGCCTGAAAGCACACGCTCTCATTTTCCCTCTGCCGTGTGAGGTCACGGACAGCGGCAGCTGTCCCTAAGGCAGGAACGGCGTCCTGGCCAGAACCTGAACATGCTGCACCTGACCTCAGACCCCCAGCCTACAGACTGTGGGAAAGAAACGCCTGCTGTTTCAGCCGGCCGATGGTATTCGTGTTGCTCCAGCCTGAACTACGATAGGGTGTGTCTACGGCAGGTAGAGGGTTTCTTTCTGGTGTGATGGAAATGTTCTGGAATGAGACAGTGGTGGCTGAGGACTGCAGAGCCTTGAAAATATACTAAAAACCTGAGCTGTGTATTTTAGAAGGGTGAATTTTATAATACTGAATTATACCTCAGGGGAAAATGAGTAAAGAAATCCTATTTATTCTTACTTTGGGTTTCCCAACGGTCCTCCTGCAAATTGGGAGTTTCTGTCCAGAAATTCTTGCAAGCCTTTCAGTTCTTGCAGCACTGACTCCAGCATTTGGGAGGGAACACTACTTTCAATCTGGTAAAAAAAGAAAAAAAAGTAATTTCGGAAGTTTAAAAACAGTGACAAGGTGTATATATAGAAAACATACTCTGTATATCTATAACTGCATATAAATGTTAATTTTGAAGTACCCTTACTTCATAAACAGTAAAGATATTTCTTATGTCAATTCATATTGACATAAGAATAAAGGTGACCAGAATAAAGGGCTAGGTATCACATCCCTCTCCTCCTGCTCTGGTTTGATTTTGACATAATTTACAGACAGTAAAATACACAAATCTTAAGTGACATCTTGTTGACTTTTTTACATTTTAATATAGTCACAGCCAGACAGACCATAACAGAGAATATTTCCAACACCCAGGGAAGCTCCCTAATGCCCCATTAGTCATTCCATCTTGCAGGTAACTACCCTTCTTACTTCTAACACTACAGAGCAGTTTACCCTGGTCTTGAACTTCATATAAATGAAATCATACTATGATAAGTAAATGCATGCTTATTCTTAGAAATGTGAACTTAAAGAGTATCAAAGTTGCAAAGATGTTTGATATCTTCTCATTTTAAAAAGAAAAAGCTTAAAACAAATTGCATTCATACTCCACATTCATACAAATCTTACTACCTGAATTTATGATGATACA
>PVKU01007995.1:0-28127 GCA_004027475.1 Anoura caudifer
GAAACACACATCTTGATATGAGTGTGTCTGTGTTTGTATGTGAGGGGGAGAAAGAAAGAGGAAGAAATGAATGCATTAAATATTTATAGTGTGTATAGGTTGATGACATTGTACAATCCATTTTATAATATTCTAATATCATGCTCATGAACTCTCAATTTCTATTGGTTTTCCTTACAGCATATCCATCAGGAGAAAAAAGTAAATCAAAGTAAGCGGCAAAAAAAGTAAATGAAAGAGAGTGAACCACCAAAAAAATTGAAAAGAAAAGCACAATTAATTTGACAAAATAGCCTTAATCCTTCTGAAGACTCAAGATGTTATAAGTATCATTCTGGGGCCTGAGAAGCAGACTCAAGGCCAACACTGAGTTGCTCAGTTGACTGTGCAGTGCAGTCACCAGGAGCCCACGGTGCCAGGGCTCATTTTTATACCTTACACCTGAGAGTTTAGGACTAATGCATTTCTATCTGCTTTAAAGAGCATGTGTTCTCCTGTGACAATGCAGGTTATCACATAGGGGTCATTTGGTAACTCCAAGCATCTAAGTGTCTTGGCAGAGATGAGTTTTGGCTTGAGCCTTGAGTCCAGGTAAGATTTGGATATCAGGGCATCACACCTAAGCAGAGGGGCAAATGGGCAAAAGTCATGGGGACTGAGAAAAGCACAAAGTGTTTGGCAGGAAGCACCTGCAAGAGGCTTTTCCTATGGGAACTGACAGCTCAGTTTAGGGGCTCTGAGAAAGTGTGGATTTTAGATCACAGAGCATGGGATTCCAGAATGGACTCTATTTCCTTGGAGGACATTTCCTTCTCCCACCCGGTGGTCTAGCTGAAGGATGGTTTGTTATGCTCTGATCCCAGGCTGGAAGGAGGCCTGTGACTCGGGCTTTCCACTGTTTTAACTCATCACCTTGACAAGCATGGATTTTCCATAGTGAGCAAAGGACCTGAGCAGGGCCAGTTAAAGTTCTTCAGTGGGTAGCTTTATCCATATTGGAGGTTAAGAGTCCTTTTCCTACTGGGATTGTTAAGTCAGAAGCTGTAATATGGACCCGTAGCTGATGCAACTAAATGTTCTGCAATTTTTCTGTGAAGTCCCTGCAGCTTTAGCTGGGCAGACCCACCAGCTGGAGAAAGCCCATTTCCTCCCATGAAGCACTGGTGGCCAACAACTTCTGGCTTCCACCCACCCTGCTGCTGCCAATTCCACACTCTAGGGTCCACCACTTACCCTCATTTCCCAACACTTCACGTATTTATCCCACCAGCATTTTATTAAGTGCCTGGTATCTACTAAGCGTTGGGTTCTGCTGAAGTCATTATTAAGAAAGAAAACTTGCCATTTCATTGAAGATGTTTGCAGGCTAGTCAGGACAGAGAAGACAACTTGCCAAAAGAAACAAGTCAAAGCACACAAATAAACCTAGCTTTGCCAAGAGAGATTTTCAGACGGCAAATGTGTCAATAGGGTGGCTTATCAAGTTGAATGCATTTTATTAAGCTGAATCCTGGTGCCTATGGCCACTTTGAATATGCATATGCAAGAAGCTCCTTTTTCTTCCAGGATTATGGGAGATGAACTCAGTGTCCAGGGCAACAAAAGAAAGATGGCAAAATGAGATATGACTAGGAGAAAGAGGGGGCAGGAAGCAGGAGAGAAAGAGAAATAGTCTTGAGATAACATATAGTTAATTAACGTCCATTGCTTTATAAACCTTTATTTGAGTGTTATATTTTATAAATGTAGATTTAATGTGAACACATTAGAGGCGTCTTCCCTCTGTTGAGGGCAATTCATGTGGAGTCCTATAAAATCAGTAGTAGCGAGAATCCTGCATTTCCATCTCCTAGTCTCTCCAGCCTGTTTCCCGCTGGGCTGCCTTGATTTGATTAGTCGCTCACTGCACACAGTGATATCTGGCTAATCGCCTCAGGGAAAGAGCATCTCCTGAAAAGAGGACTGACAACACACACTTCACAGTGCTCTTCTCTCTGTGTTGGGCGGAAGCATTGTGATAAAGCCTTCATGAAACCAAGGATAATAACTTGGAAGGTGAGCCCCCATTGCACTTCATCATGACGCCAGACTCATCAGAATAATAATTCAAAGATGCTTTTGCTCCATCAGCAGTAACTCAGTCCAGGGCAGCCTGAGTTCAAGGCAGTGGCTGACAGGGAACACGGCAAAGATTCCTGGAAGAAGAAAGCCCAGCAGAGAAAGAGTGCACACTGCTCTGTGAATTCTCCTGTGCAGATGAAAAAAAAATGTGTTCACATATTTAACAAATTGCCTCTTGCCCCTCCCATTAAAGAAAAGCCAACACCAGATCATATATAGGCCTTGTAAGAGACAAAATTAAACATCACCAAGTCTCAGATTCAAACTAAATAAAAAACTTTCAGAATATTGAAGCCTGAAGAATATTTCTTTTACAGTAAAATAACAACTTTTGTATGGAAAGACATAGAATCACGATAATTAGCCTGGTAAAGATATTTATAATTTATTTTGAAAAGCAATTGAAAAGGGAATTTTTAAAAAATGTTCAAGAACAGTAGGAGTAGAAAACGTTTTTTACTCCGGGAAACAGGAAGAGAAATAAGTTGCACATTATAGCTTTTACTTTTATGAGCCACGTGCAAGTAAAATATATATGTAGAAAATTGTAGTGCTTTCTACTGTGAAAATATAGTGAAGATTGATAAATTAGAGATTTTCTTTTATGAATTTATTTTTAAGTAGGTTCTAAATTTTACCAGTGTGTTGATTTAGTGAAATTTTCACTTACTTGAATATATTCTAAATTAACATAGTGAGCAGGAAGGCTTCATGAGAGTCAACTGTGAACCAGCCAGAGGTCATGTTTGTACTGTTAACGCCTCAGAGAAGGAGCTCTTGCCCTTAGAGGAGAGGAAAGTAAATCCCGATGCACCTGAGAGTGTTTCAAAACGTATGGTTCAGTTACAGTGGACATTGCGGACAGACTTTCAACACATCTAGAGCCTGGTGATTGGGAACTAACCTAAGATTTCTATTTCCTTGGCACCTTTGTCCCTCAGTTCTGCTACTCTGATACCCTCATGGGAGACTCTGAATTGGAGCTGAGTTACATGGGGAAAGGCAAGGTGCTGAGTCTCCATTTGTTGGTTTTAGAGGGGGAGAGAAGGCATTAATCTGTAGCCTGAAAATTTAGCTGTGTTTTCTGTATTCAGTAGGTGGCTTCTAGTAGCTTCCAGATGCTTCAGCAACAGTGGTAGGAATTTCCTGATTTTGGCAGAAGTGGTGTATTTGTGCAATTGGAATAGTGCTAACAATTCCCTAATTTACCACAGAAGAGAACAGTTTGGTGACTAAAAGTTGCTGCTGGGAGCATCCCTAGAGCCTGCTTCTCCAGCTTTCCTAACGGTTTTGTAACATATGCTTCCTCACACTGTGTCCCTTTTTACTTACACCGACTGGAGTGCGTATTACTGCCAGCATCCAGACCCCAACCAGAGCATGAGTGAGGAGTTGGCCAGAAATGAATTCCAAAAGATTGAAAGATGTGCCATTCTCTGTACACACACATATTTCTTTGTATAAATAAAGCAGATCATGAGGAGCACAGATCTTGTTTAAAAGCACTAGGGCACATTTGTTCACATAGCTCTGTGAAACACAGCAGTTATGGTCACAGCTGAATAAGGATGAAAATCTTGAGGCTTCTCCATGAATAGCTAGTTTGGGGAGGGGTCAATTCCTCTCTTCAGGTTTCCTGAAGCCCTAGCAGGCCCCCGAGCTGAGAAACACTCCTGTCAATGTCATGACCTTGGGATGTTTGTGGTCTACAAGAGACTGGTTTAGAGATGCTAGAGTATTTCAGCTAGAAATTGTGTATGGAGCTATTAGTAGGATGTTCTTTGCAAATAAACTCATGGCCAATTTAGTGCTTCCTGCTATGAGAGCTGCCCAAAAGCATAATAATGAATGCTTTTTGGATAAAATGCACTTTCTAACTTTTAGAAAGTCTTATGGGAGGGGCCACTTTTTCACATATGAGATTAATTAATGATGGTAATTGCAACTAGCTGAAGCAGTAGTGTAGAAATCACTGTTTAGTATAAATTGTTTTTGCATGGAGGTCAATTTCAAAGTGCTTAGAAATTTTAAATACCTGCAGCAGTATCCAACCCACAGCCAGGGTGGCTATGAATATGGTCCAACACAAAATTGTAAATTTACTTAAAACATTATGAGATTTTTTTTGTGATTACATGTCACAAGATAACTCTTCTTCTTCCACTGTGTGGCCCAAGATAGCTCTTCTTTCAGTGTGGCCCAGAAACACCAAATGTTGGATACCCCTGACAGAGTTTGTGCCAGCCACCTCTGATATTGTGAAACCCGGAAAGTTGCACTGAGGATGAGGGCAGCAGGCTTCTAGCTGTAGATCTGAATCTAATTAGCTGCGTGGTCTTGGGAAAGTCACTCACCCACATAAGTCTCAAGGTTACTAAAGTGACAAGGCTTCTTTCTCTTATAAAGCTTAAATATTTGTTACATGTGTACATTAATTTTTTTCTTTTATTTTTTAAAACATTTTATTTATTTATCTTTAGAGGGGAAGGGAAGGAGAAAGGGAGAGAAATATCAATGTATGGTTGCCTCTCATGCATCCCTTGCTGGGAACTGGCCTGCAACCCAGGCATGTGCCCTGACTGGGAATCGAACCGTGATCCTTTGGTTCACAGGCCCACGCTCAATCCACTGAGCTACACCAGCCAGGGCATTTTTTTTTCTTTTATTGATTCTAGAAAGAGGGGAAGAGAGAGAGAAAGAGAGGGAGAGAAACATCGATTGGTTGCCTCTTTCTTGCATGTGCCCAGATGGAGGACTAAACCTGCAACCCAGGCATGTGTCCTGACCTTGAATCAAACCTGTGAACATTTGGTTTGTGGGACAGTGCCCAACCAACTCAGCCACACCAGCCAGGGCTGTCACATGTGTGCATTTGAAAAGTCTTTGCTTTTTAAATATGCTTCCGAAAGTTTTGATTCCTTAGACGGGAAAAATAAAACCTTGTGGTGTACAGAAAATGGAGTTTATAGTGAAAAAGTATCAATGCTGGAGCAAGGTTTGAGCTCAGGACTTAGCTCCTCAAAAACATGCATGTGACCATGGACAATTAATTAAATTCTTCGAGCCTCATTTTAAAAATAATAATAGCAACAGCTGTATCCTGGGGTCATTGTGCTGAGTAAATATAACATGTATTGACAATTTTGAAATTAATGCTTATTAATGAGGAGACATCCTAAAAAGGGGAAAATAAATGTTACACACTGGGAGAGAAAATATGCAATACATAACAGGAAAAGCATTAGTACCACAATTTATAAAAAATTAAATTAGAATGAGAAGCAAAAAAAAAGAGAAGCAAAATTATACAATAAAACAAGGGCAAAAGATGTAAACCAGCATTTGACAGGAAATAAGACATGAGGAGATGTTAGACATCATGAGTGACCAGGAAAAGGCAAATCAAGACAATGATGGGATGTCATTCTGCATAGTTTAAAATACCAAGCGTGTAAGGGAATGTGGATCTACAATAACTCTTACCTATTAAGAGAGCAGGGTGCACACGGGTGCAAGTATTTTGGAGAACAGTGTGGCATTGTCTCCATAGTGCAATGCTCATGTGCCCAATATCCCAGTCCACAAAATTCCCTCACCCACGGGAACACCTGGAACACGTACACGAGAAGTCGTGTACAAAATTACTCGTGGCTTCCCTGCTCACCATGCCAAGACTGGAAACATCAACAAAAGAATGGATGATTAAACTAGCCAGAGCAGGACTCGTTACAGCGGTCCAACTGAGTGTCATGGCTGCAAGCAGCAATATCAAGGAATGTTAGCCATATGAGAGGAAGTTTTTTAAAAAGTAAGTATCAAAGTTTACATAAAACATACATTTTTATTATAAGGCAAAACAGGTAAAATTATATATATATATATAAACTCTACGAATACATAAAATCACAAGAAAACTATGAAAAGGTAATTCAGGGAGGATTAAATGTAAGATTTAAAATGTGGTTATTCTGGGTGGGGAAACTGGAGGTCTATAGACGTTAGATAAAGATTATTATTAAAGTCTCAGATTTTTTGGAGGGGGTGAAGTTGCAGGTGCCTATTGCATTGTTAAAATAACTAAATAAATAAATACAAATAAAAGCCAACCATACATGGGAGAATGATGAGAATTCTTGCATTGGGAGTCCAAAAGAAGGAATTTTATATACAATCTTGTATAGCATCTTGTATCAGGTGTTTGATATTACTATTGCCACCCACTACAAAACTATGACTCTACGAGACACAGCCACAATTCTGCCAAACAGGCGAAGTTTCACTTTTGTAAATGACTTCCTCTCTTTTTTGCTGAAGCACGTTTTTTCTTCATTCACATACATTCAATTCAGTGAGAAAAGCCCTTGAAGATTGCTGCCTAAGTGTGCATGTTTTGAGCCCCTTCTTAAGAGTGTGCATACTCCAAGACATCAGAGACCCATATAGACCAGGCATGGGTTCCTGCAGCTAGCTTTGGATGAGGAAGAGTCCTTTCCTGAAGTCTGACCCGTGACAGGACAAGGAGCAGATCAGAACTAACTTCTTCCATAAACTTAGATTACATCTTTTTTTCCTTAAGGCTCTGTTTAGAGCAGTGCTATGTCTACAACAAAGTTGAGAAGGAGGTATAGATACTTCCCATATATCCCTGCTTGCACACATGCAGAGCCTCCTCCATTATCAACATCGCTCACCAGCATGGCACATACATTACCAAGGATGAAGATGAACCTACATTGACACATCATCCTCACTCTCAGTTCATAATTCACATCAGTGTACTGCCTCCTTTTAAATCTCCCTTGGAACTAGAAACACCTTTCTCCTATGTGATGTGGAGATTCATACATTAGTTAATTCACACCCAATTAGCTCATCTCTAAAATTAATGGCTAATTGGAGGATGTACTTCCAGGACTGTCTTCCCTCCACCCCAGCATCCCAGGAAGGGCCTGCCTTCTTGCCTGTTACCTGATTGCCAGTCCCTGGCCCAGTGGCAGGTCCTGGCCCAGTGTGCCTTCTTTCAGGATCCAGCTCAGATCCTCTCTTGGCTATTTCATTTGTTCCAGTGATGAGTCTATGAATTTGGGGGCTGACTGAGGAAAAGACAGGACTGTGAAATGAGAGTGTTACACAACAAGCTTTACTGAATGGCACTTGGACAGGATTGTATGACAGGAGAAGTCCCATCCAGCAGGAGAACTTTCAGAGAGAGTTGCATGAGGCCACCAACCAGAAAAGAAAGAGGGTGAGGAACTTCTTGGGGGAGAGGTCATGGAGAGGTTTCATGTTTAGATATTGCTGCCCAGCAGCTATGTGGGAAGACCCTGGGTCAGAGAGCTCCAAAGGGCAGCAGTGGTTTGGATGCTGTATAGCCACAGAATTCATGTTATCTATAGCTGACGCATTCTGGGTGTAGTATCATTGGGTATGCAAAGCAAGCAGGTTCCAAATGGCTAAAAATCTGCCGGTTTGAATTCTAATGAAAGCAACTGGATGTACAAATATTTGAGTTTGGTGCCCTCTGGCTTTGAGCTAATGGTCATAGCTGGCTGTGAAGAACTAAGCCTTCCTGGGGTTAATATACAGGGGCGGTATCTGGCCAATTTGTATAACAACACCTACACAACAGCACTGGGTCACTCAGCAAGTGCTGAGGTTCTCTCAGGGCTGTCCCCAGCTCATGCTTTCTTATTGGGCACCATGCTGAGTGTCAAGGGGTCTCCATGGATCTCACCCTCTCCTGGGCTCCAGATCCTGAGACATGGGTTTTATCCAATTTCACTTCCCAAATTGGCCTAGGCACTTTACAAATAGTTGTGGTTTGTTTTTTTTGTTGTTGTTGTTTGTTTGTTTTTTGGAGTGAATCAGAGAGTTTGCAAGAAAGTGAAGTTTCCAAAGAAAACAAAATATGAGCAAAATCAGAAAACCCCTCAGCCAACCTCTGCTCAATACCATTCAGGGGTGTCCAACCTTTTGGCATCTCTGGGGCACACATTAAATACACAAACTCTAATGAAAACTGATGAGCAAAAAAAAAAAAGGGGGTTTTAGTAAATTTACAGTTTTGTGTTGGGCCATGTTTGTAGCCATCCTGGGCCACATGCGGCCTGCAGGCTACATGTTGGACACTCCTAGATCTGATGACTTATGCTTGGGTGTCCAGTCACCTCATGTTGACTTGCTGGATCCAGCTCCATTCCTCCAGCCCCAGAAAAGAGTGACAGCAGAATCATTTGTGTGTATATACACGATCTATTCTTCTGCAAACAAGTATGAGTCCTAATTATGTTTTAGTAGTTGTTTTATCTGCAACAAATGTGATAAAGAAAATCTTGAAGTTATTCAATAAACCAGTCCCTGAAAATTAAATGCCTAGATTTTTCATCACTATCAACATTGATATGGATGAGTAATTAGTTTACTCAGTAAAAGTTTACTAAATGCCCATTTATACTTAATCCATGAGAGTGTGACATTTTTATAAAGCATCTTTAACTAAAAGTTTCCAACCCATCCCAACAGTTTTAATAGCCTCTCTTTGGTACAGGAAAGTATCTGTTGCCTGTGCTGGGAGGTTACTTTTCGCTCAGCACTGCTGAATGCAGTGATCTGTAATGGGCAGGTCTCCACTGCTTCATTATTCATTCACTCTCCTTGTTTTCTGATAAGGCTTCAAAGAGGAAAGTAATGGCAAAGATAACATCTCTAATGTTTTATCCATTATTCAGTGCACACAGGCCATAAATTTGTTTAATGACACAAAATGTCCATGAACAAGAATCTTAGTTTTTTACGTAAGTTTTAAAAGTAAAAGAAATATGCCTCTAAAGTAAAGAAGGCCGATAACCTGTGTGAAATATCTCAGAGTAGAATTTAAAGCTAAGAGATTATTATTTTTTTGCTAAATCCAATCTATTCCTGGAGAAAAATCTTGAGCACTGATGTAAAGATAATTTAGATTCTAATTCAAATTTTCAAGATACTTTGTCATTGAAAATGTGCTACCATTTTTTTTTTTGGCAAAATAAGCCAAACTCATTGATGTGACCATTTGGTTCATAAACAGTAAACATAAAACTAGGATGGACATGGAGATTATTATGCTAAGTGGAATAAGCCAATCATAGAAAGACAAATACCACATGATCTCATTTATACATGGAATCTAATGAACAAAATAGAAACAGAGGAATGGACACAAGGAGCAGGCTAATAGCTGTCAGAGGGGAGAGGGGATGGGGGGCTAGATGAAAGAAGGTGAAGGGATTAACCAAAACACATATATACATAGCACATAGACACAGACTACAGTGTGGGGATAGCTAGAGGGAAAGGGGCTGGGGGTAGGTGGAGGTGGGCAAAGGTGGGTGGGAAATGGGGGGGGAAGAGACTTTGCTTGGGTTGATCAGCGCAAGATGTAGTGTGCAAATGATTTATTGAGTTGTACACTTGAAACCTGTATGATTTTGTGAACCAATGTCACCCCAATATATTCGACTAAAAAAAAACAAATAAAAGTGTGGTGAATCCAGCTAAACATAAAATAAATTATCTGGACCAGACTGTTAGAAAAAAGTTCACACCTTACAAATCCCATCATAAATACCAAAGGGGTAGGTGTGATATCACAAATACAACTTTGCAAATTCAAAAAGGATCATGTTTTGTAGAGGTGAGAATGGTTTTGTGTATGGGCGTGTGGGGTTCCTGATGCCATTCTTACATTCACTAATAGGCCCTGCCTCTTTCAGCAAGCTTCCATCACCTGTCCAAAGCTTGTCCTGCCTCCACCGACCTCAAACCTAATAATGTCAGTCCCTGCACGGATGGAACCCAGAAGTCGCCAAATTGCAGTGGGCTGGGGGTTGGGTAGTGCGTGTTTCAATGGAGGAGGATGTTCTATAAGGAATGGCAGAGGCATTACGTACCAGATTTTTTATTCATAACAATACTAGATAACAAGCTTTTGAACTCTTTCTGTGTATGAGCACTAATCTTTCATTCTATAGCTAATTCAATCTTCACTTTTAATCTAATTTTGCCAGCTAGATGTGTCAGAGCCAAGCCTTGAACCCAGACCTGTGATTTGTCAGTCAAGGCCACCGTTTCCTTTATAGTTAATTACCACAGTTCTCAGAGTTCTTACAGATAATGTGATGTTGCCGTTGCTTCTGACAAAAATTCAGTGTTCTTGCTGGGTAATCACACCTCAGACAGCAATGTTGTTTTTAAGTGTTCTGCTTTTCGCTCCTTATGTAGGCCTCTGTTTATTTTGATAATTGTACTCTATTCACTTATTTTTCTACATCGATCTGTTCTCTATATACAACTCACTTAGATCTCTGAAAGCCTCTTTCTACAGGGGTAAGCCCAGTACCATGGATCCTACACATGGATCATCCCAGCAGCCTCATTCATTCTGCACTTGTGACTGATCTGCTTCCCAGTTGTAAGAGCTGTGAAAAAAATCAGTGATTTCTCCACCTTCTTTACACCCTGTCTACATCCTCAATCCTTAAGGGGAATTCAACATTTAGGAAAGGATGATGGGAGCCACTTGCCTATAATAAGTGTGTCTTGTCTGTAGTCTCTCTATAAATATCTGTTCTCAATTTAGAGTCACCCACACACTGGGGTACTGAGTGTTATTTTCATTAGTCAGTGTTGAGTTTTGTCATCCATGATGTTCCAAATTTAATGTCAATGATTTTTCCAAAATATTAGTCTACATGTTCTTATAACAGCAAGAACAATCAACAACTTGAATATACCACTATATTACCCACTATTTTACCTATTAAAATGAATCTATTTATGCTAATGGAAAGAAAATTGCTCCCATTTAATTAAAAGATTTTCATTTCAATATGACAAAAATGTTATAGGAAGAGGAGAAATTTAAAAATAATAGAAAATCTATATTCATCTTGCATGGTTTCAATGTAATATTTTAAAGCTTCAGTTTTGTCAACACGATCTTTTTCTGAATACATATCTGCAAGTGGTTATATATTAAGATTTTTCTGTCTCTAAATTGCATTTCCATGTGGATATATATGTCAATCTATTTACATTTTGGGTGCATAATTCTTTGGGGGATGTGTGGGTAGGGGAAGAGGGTGTCCTGCACAGTGTAGAATGTTTAACAGCATCCCTGCCTTCTACCCCCTAGATTCCAGTAACAAGCTGCAACTGTGACAACAAAAAAGTCTCCAGACACTGACATTGCTAAATGCCCCCTAGGTCATGAAATATCCCCCAGGTCACAACCACTGGCGTATACATTTTATATATGCAGTTTCTGACTTTGATGTTTTTCAGGGACATGAAAATATAACTAGAAAAAATAGACTCTATTATATTCTTTAAGGTAAAAAGAAGAAAGCATTCCTAAATATAAAATTACTACATACAAGTACACAAAACTATATTCATGAAGAATGGACATTACTTGATTTAGGAATATCATTGAGTTAGTTGCCTCTGCTATTTAGTAAATTACCCCAAAACTTAGCAGCATAAAAAAATGGACTATTATTTCAGTTTTTTGTGCCAGGAAACCAAGAGGTGGCATGGCTGGGCAAGCAGTTCTGGCTCTTAGGTCTCTCACAAAGTTATAGTCAAGATGTCAGCCAGGGCTCCAATCATTCCAAGGCTTGGAGTTGAACGGTTCTCTTCTAAGACACTTGAGTGGGGTAGGCAAACTTCAGCTCCTCCTAAGTTGTTGGATGGAGGCCTCAGCACTTACCAAGCCATGACTGAGTCTCTTACAACTGCTCCCAAAACATAGTGCTGGCTTCCTCCAGCATGGGTGGTGGCCTGCGAGAGAGAGAAAGCACTTGGGAGAAGAAAGCCACCTGCTTTTTCATAATCTAATTTCAGAAGTTATGTTCTATCACTCCAGTTGTATTCTATTGAATAAAAGTGAATCCATGTGACCTGCCCACACTTGGTGGAAGGGAATTATACTGGGTGGCAGAGACCATGGCGTGCCATCAGAGAGGTTGCCTACCGTGGTCTCCTTCATATAAACAGTCACTTTTGTTTTTCTAAATGTGCATCAGGACCCAACTTTGCTTTGCTGATAACCAATTCCAGGGCTTGGGACACTTGCTCAGCTGAGGCAACACTCCTTCTGAGGGTCACAATCTAAAGGGCAATTTCATGAATGAATCCTCTGAGTCATTTTTGAGTCCAAAACCCTTCCTCCGCTTCCACCAATCTCTGTCAGAACACTTCCCTGTCAGAACACACAATGACTCAGAAGTCAGCCTCAGTGACCCAGAAGTGGGGGAACCCCCATTTCTAGCACTGCAGCAGTAGCCAAGGAGATGGTTCTCAGCTCCCCTATGGAGTCCTGAAGGCCTGGCTTGGAGGAGGAGTTCCTTCAGTCGGCACCTGCTTTCCAATCCAAGCTCCACCTCTCACTGTGCCTCTCTGAGTTTGTTTTTCTGGCCCTTAACTTTGTCCTGGTAGAATGGGACCAATATCACCCAACTCTCAGGACTGTTATGGAAATGAAAAGAAGGAAATGCATAGAAAGTTCCCAGGACATGATAGGATGTTTTAAATGAAAGTTTTCTTATATTCAGTGATTTCTACAAGGGAGCAGTTGTTAATGGTGTCTCACACACAAGGCTCTGTATTTGTATTAAATTATAACAAAATACATTTTATCAGTCCAGCCTGGTTTCCACCAGCAGTGAATTTTGAGTTATTTTGAGAAAATTCTCAGAGTTCAGGAATGTCTGACTTAAAATGAGCTTTTGAATAATGTCTTATTTTAATCTGAGGATGGTCTGTGAGAGTTAAATTTGTTTCCTCATACTTACTAATGAGTTTAACTAGAATTCCTGACAGAACCATCCTTTTAGCCAGAGTGTGGGAACGATTCCTGGAATAGAAAACATGAATTCTGGAAGCAGGCCTTCTACCAATTATTGGGGTCATTGTGGACAGGTGGCTTCATTTCAACTGGCTTCATTTCCCTAAGTTTATAATGAGCGAGGCAAACAATGAGGTAATTTCCAAGGCTACATCTGATAAAATTCTGTGCTATTCATCTTGTTGTAAACAGTAATGTCATGGGAAAATCATCCGGTAAAGCAGACAAGATTTTCTAAAATACACCATAACGTTTTGTGTCATTAAGAAAGGATTGCTAGTCTCTATCCTGAACCAGGTACATAAACTATTTTGATCAATATTATTTTGCCACTCTTTGCAAATCATAATGGAAACTTGTAGAAAATCTTTTTTTTAGTGGGAATTAGTGACTGTTGGATGATGCCAATGATCATTTTATTTTGAAAAAGGACAAATAAAGGAGAAGAAACACATTTATTTTTTTTCCTAGGTGAATGTTGCCACTAGCTAGACAAATAATGGATGGAAAAAAGTTTTTATTTATAGAAGTATTCTAGCTAATAAATGACGGAGGTAGGATAGACTTAGAATATGACCATTCTGTAATTCCAATAATTAGTGGGTTCAGTCAAGGAGCATCAATAGCAGCTAACACCGTAAGAAGAGAGGCAGTCAGATCCTGTAGGCCTGACCTGAGAAGGTCACCAGTATCACCACTGAAGAACTCTTGCCTTAAAAACTGAACCTAAATCTGGTCGACCTCATCTAGATTCAGTTTCCTCTATAAAGAAAATATAGAGGACAAAGTGGCAAGTGATAAAAACAACAAAATCTAGTTTGTGGAAAACTCTACAAGACAAATTGATCTTATTTCTTTAGCAAATATTTTATAAAGAAAAAATGATATGGAGAGAAACACTCTGATAGGAAATGATATAAGACATTTATCAATTAATTAAAATGTGTGAATGTTTTCTGCATCTAAATTCAAACTATAAAGAAATACATAGAACACTTGATAAATGTATGAGGCATTAGGGTTTTGAATAGTGACTAGAGATACTTGCTAAACTAAGCTGACAGAGGAAAGGGAGTTTGGGGGGCTGGGTGAAATAGGTGAAGGGATAAAGCAAAAAACAAAACCCCAAACCTGGTAATCACAGAGACACAGGTAACATTATGGTGATCACCAGAGGGAAGAAGGGTGTTGGGAGGTAGAACAGGGTAAAGAGGGGACAAATGGTGACAGGAGACTTGACTTGGGGTGCTGATCACACAGTACGATATACAGATGTTGCATTATAGAATTGTATACTTGAATCCTATATAATTTTATTGATGAATATAACACAATAAATTTGATAAAATACAGGGTCTGGCACAAAAAAACACCTCTTTTTATTACAAAATCTTTTATTACAAAATCATAAGCATGTAAGTCTGTAACATAATATCGCACTCAAGCACACCATGTGACACTGTAGGTGAAACATTCAAATTAAAACTATAAATTATTACACCCATATTATTACCCTACCAACCACACTCAAGCAGGTCTTACTTCTGCAGGCCCTGTATATTAAAATTATAAGTTTTAAGACATGATAATAATATTATAGTTACGGTCAAGAAAAGAAATCCTTATCTTTTAAATACACTTTAACATATTTATGGGTAAAATGATATATTTTCTTCAAAGTCCCATAGAGGTGAAAGATGATGTAGGGGGAACATAAGTACAGAGATGATAGAATGTGGAGCTGTGGATAAAATTAGGGGGCATAAATGAACTAAAACATCTAGGAGTTAAAATGCTTGAAAGTAGGTGACAGAAAACAGGGAGGTTTATTACACAATTGCATGTACAGGTTTGGAATTTTTCACAGTAAATAGTTAAAAAATAAATGAACACCAGCAATTGAGAACAATGAAATAGAAACTTCCATCTTCACATATGCTCTATATTTATAAAAGTAACTAAAAATTGATGTTATTTGGGCAAATGTAGCCTACAGTGAATTTATTTTATGAAAGTTCAACTTTATGACTAGTAATGAAATGCTAAGTTTCTGCCTCTCCTTAAGAGTTGCAAGTGGGATACACAGAGTGGTAGGCTGGAGCTAGCTCATACAAGCTCACAAGAATTGTTAAATTCTTCAGCTGTTAAACACAGCCATTATTAAAATTATATTACATAAAATTATAATTTATTCAATTCAATATATATTGAAGGATAATAAGTATTCAAAACTCATTACTTCTTAATTATTTTACTGTACTTTTTTACTAGATGCTCTTATGGTTACTTGAACATCTACTGGATGTACACATGGTGTCAACGCTCTATAACACTGCGTAGCGTGGTGTTTACGTTTACAACGACAAGGTCAGTGATATCGCACTGGTTGCTTGAAATCAACCATGGTGTCTGTTCTTTCGCCATGGACATTGGCCAATTCTAGAAACCAGGGATTTTTCTTTCTCCTACGATCCAGTTGCTAATCATTTACCGGTGTACCATTGACATAGGGAATTATTGATTTGTTTCTAATATGGTTATAATACTTCAGATTAATTAGATTTATCTAAATATTACTAGAGAAATGAGAATCTCTATCATTAAGATTTCATTAAATGCCCGCACTCTCCTGATCATCTTATCCATTGATCTATTTCAGAACTTACAGTTGCCAGTTAATAAATGAGCACACAATTGTATGTGGCTAAGACAATGGTGTGTCAGCCAGCTGGTTATCACAATTAGACTAAAAACACTCTGAGGGGAAAGATATCCATACTTCTACTGAATCTCCACAGTGCCTGGCACAATAACAAGCACATTAAATATGCTACATCAATAGAATTCATCTATTCATCCTTCAGCAAAGCCAAACGTATAGCCACTGTGCTAGTGCTGGGAACAGGTTGATGAGTAAATGCATCGACTCAGCTAAGGGGGTCATATGAGAAGACAGACGCATAAATGCACAAGTAAAAGAATGGGAGGGTTTAATTATCCTGAATAGATGCCCACCAACCACATTCCTTGTTTACATGCCTTGTACTACACTAGATAGTTTGCACAGGTCTTTTATTTAATAACTTTCATGGTAGTCTGAGACAGAGTTATTGCCCCCATTTTACAGATAAGGAAACTGAGAATGAAAAAGATTAAGTAATTTTTAGTAGGAGGTAAGACTTAGATTATCTGCTTTCAAAGTTCAGGCTCCTCAGCATTTCATGCACTATGTTAAAGAAGAAGAACAGACCTACTTCTTGAAAGGTTAGTATAATTTGAACAGCCAAGAGAAAGAAAGGGTATGTCATATAATAGGAAAGGAGGCCTCATTAAGGTAAAACACAGGAAGAAAAGGATCTTTATGAGCAAGTGAGGAGTCTGTCCTGGCTGGGCAGCTGCTTCCTCTTTGAAAAGATACAAATATGAGGCTGGCTGAGAAGACTGGCTTTCTTGAATGCTTTGAAAGCCAGGCAGAAAAATTTGGCTCAGAAATAGGGAGCCATCAAAGTCTTTGAGATAGAGAGTGCTATAAAAGTCACAGAATTCAAAGGGCATTAAAAATATGCCAGAAGGACTGAAAGAGTAAGAGTGGAAACAGTTATTATAGTAATAAAGATCTGAAGCAACATCGAATTGAAATAGAATAATAGATGTTTTCTTTGGAATTTGGGATATTTTCTAAATTATTGCTTATAACTAATGATAATGATGAAATCACAAAATGAATTTTCATAATTGGACAAGTAGTGATTTTCCCCAGTAATTATAGTCCAAATCTAATATCCCATGTTAAAGCAGATTGACTACTAAAGAGTCTCTGGTGCTCAGAGTAAAGGTGTTCCGAGTGTGTTTTGAATGAGAGGATTTATTGTGCAGGGTGTTCAGTGTCTTATGCTCCAGGGCACCAAAAACCAGCAACAATCCACATACGGTATGTGCAAGAGCTAACTATAATAAGAACAGGGTTTTCCAGGAGACAACCCATGTATTTGGAGCTGAATGTCATTGTCAGAAACCCCAGTCTTCAGATTCTGAATCCCTTTCTATTTTATTAGCTGCTGTCTCCCTAGCAGCAACACGTCAATCATGCACTCTCCCTTTCTATAATGAATGGTGCTGACAAAGCCCATCCTAACTTGCATCTCATCTACAATGTCTAAAAAAATTTTGGCCTATCTAACTACCTGAGCATGCATAGATTCCAGTATTACCACACATTAGCCTCCGTTGCTAACACAGAGATTCGGGAGTGAGGAGGAGTAACAAGGTGTCCACCCACCTTGGGCAAGCTTCAGTAACATGTAGCACACTCAGTGAGAATTGACTTTGTATGGCACAGTGTGCAACATTTGGTTAGAAACTGACTGCTACTTACTCAACAGACTCATCAGGTCTCAGTGCTGCTGCCAATTGGACTCATGTGCTCAGGAACTTCTTAAGATGTTCTTGATCACATATGATAATGACAACATAAAGAATTACATTTGAGCAACTGAACATGCAACATAGAATGAACTAGTAGCAATTGAATGACCATGTCCTTAAGCGCAAATAGAAATATTTAACAATAACGAAGTCATTCTGGCATTTATCAGATTGTTCTATCGGAATGAAAACCTGGTGAGGATGCGACTGGGTTTGTCTTGTTCATCATCAGGTCTCTGGGTGATAGATAAAAGGGGCTGAATAACGATTGCTGAATGGATGAGTAGTGCTTCACTCGTGGGAAAGCTGGTGCCCTTACTGGTTACGAGTGTGGGCTCTGAATCCCGTGGGCTCTTGCACTTCTCCATGTGTATCAATTCAGGGAGTTGAATTTGTGCTCCCTGTTCCTCAGTTTTCTCACATGTGAGCTACAGAAAATGCTATTTTCTGTTTAACAAATGTGTTGTGTGGATGAGATGTGTAATTGCATGTGGGACCACTCTGAACTCTGTTCATGCTTGCTTATCTGGGATTCGCACTGGGGTCACAGTCATCAGTGTGCTTTCAGAAAGCAGCCAACATTCTGGGGCCATGAAGCAGCCTTCTGCACAGTGGGAAATTGCTACCTGGAGGCTCCCTGAATGGTCAGCATAGGACTCCTTCCTAGTGTTTCAGTTTTCAAAGCTGGTTCTAGTTCCATCTATGACAGTTGGCCCCTTTCTATTTGATCACCAGCTGTGACTCATAGACGGCACCCATGATATGCTGTTATAAATACCTTGGACTGGGATGACCTTGGACTGGAAGGGCTACTTTCCATCTGAAGACCCTGACCAGCCTTTGATTTTGCCCTGGCCATGCTCCTGTGCCTTTGCTGTGGTGCTCAGCTGACATTGTGTTCCTTATGCCACTTGACAGAGTAGACTTGCCTAAGGTTCTCAGCGCTCCTCTTCCGGCACCCTGTTTGTGCCATCCCCCCATCTGAGCTTCTTGCCAGCATGTGTTTTATACTGTGCTATGCCGAGATGTCCATTCCCATGCGATAGGGCTAACATCGTAGCTGCAGTGCACTCTTAGCTGTCCAGTCTAAAATCATGCTCTTCTTAGATTAAAATAAGCAGTTCACTCTAATTGCATTTAATGCAGGCTAGCTGTAATTGTCACTTCAAAACCAGCACTGCCAATTTTGACAGTAGAGAAAAAAATTCTGAGTTTGAGTAGCTCTAACGAGAATGACCCTCAGCATTCTGAAGCAGTTTACAAGAAACACTGTGCTGCACTATCAGATTCTCCTAGGCTGCATTTACTATATTTATGGGAGCTACACTTCCCATAACCAGGGAGAGCCTACATTCACCAATTTCAGGTGGAGAGTAGGGCTTACCTCAGTCTTACTGTGACTCGTGAAATCACCCTTAATTGCATCAACTTACCTCAATGATGTTCTCATAATGTGTACTGTGCCATAAATTGTGAATCCAAAGGCTTGCAAAATGGTAGTAATATTGGTAGACATTTCCCCTAGCAATATAACTGAACTTGTTAGTACATGAGCCAAATGTAAATTGAAGTGACAAATTTTTCAGAAATAACAAAAATTATATTAATAAGGCTTAAAACAAATTGTTCAAAATATTCTGGGAAATTTTGTCTGGTATTCTATGCATGTCATAAATAGAGTATTTATAAAAATATGTTTTATTTCTAAGAGAAGAAAAATAATCCAAATTATGCAATCAAAGACTACCTGGTAGAAGAAGACATATTGAGTGCTCATTCTTGTGGAAATGATATTTAAAGTATCCAACTATAAAGCAAAGGTGGTTAATTAAGAGTAACATAACCACTTCATCTCCTACAAGTAATAACTCTAAAACTCACCAAAAATTGAAAAACTGTCAAATAAAATGTCAAAAATGTATATTATTTATTTGAAAATCAATTAAATTATTTGTTATTGATTTTACACACTTAAGGTGCCTATAACTTCAAAAACATTTTATGAATAATATATGCTCTGTTATCGAAAACTAATCAGGTTATTCATAGTCAATATCTCTATTGTCACAACACAGAATGTTCTAAAATCTATCACAACACAGCAACAAAATGAATAGTTAGTTGAGGAACTGTTTAAGGAATTTAATTGGAATTCTAGAGGATTTTAACTTGGATCCTTCTTAAAGATAGAATATAAATACTAATATAATTAATTTACTTTGTGAATTTCATTGTATGTGGAAGGATAAAGGGGGTTGATGATCAAGAAGTAGATCATTAAAGAACAACATAAGAATAAAACAGTATCAAAATTTGGAAAGATTATACACAACCACCATGATAACTATGATAGAATGTATATCCATTTCTCATAGATAGTTGCTCTCAGCACTTTATAGGCACTGACTCATTTAAGCACACACAAAAAAAATATTTTGCACACAGAAATTAGAAAAAAAAAACAGAAACAAGATAGTGCTTTTTTTAAATTTATTTTTTTTTTAAGTATAGTTGGTACATAATCTTACATTGTTCTTGGAAGTTTTAGGTGTGCGACACAGTGATTTAACATTTTTATACCTTACAATGTGATCACCCCACTAATTCTAGTAACCATCTGTCACAGTGTAAGCTTACCACAATATTATTGAATATATCCCCCTCCCCTTTTCACCCATCTCCTTACCCCTTTCCTTCTCGCAGTCATCTTTTTGTTCTCTGTTTCTATGAGTCTGTTTTTGTTTTGTTCTGTTTGTTTTACTTTGTTTTCAGATTCCACATGTAAGTGAAACCAAGCAGTACTTGTCTCTCGCTGCCTGACTTATTTCACTGAGTACAACACCCTATAGATAGTGCTGTTAAAAACAGGGATCAGGGTTAAGCTAGCCACAGACAGGGCCTTTGGAAGTGGAACCCGGGGTGCAGTGGTATAATAGCAAGATTCCTCATGAGAACATAGAATTATTCCATAAATGGTGTTATTCTTGCATTACCATTTTTATGTAACATGATCATATCTATGAACTCAGACTTTGAGAGATGTGAGTGAATCAGGTTTCCACAGCTTAAAAGACTTTGATAGATCTAAAAATTATTCATGGCTTTAGAAAAAAAGATTTTTGAGGAAGAAATAATTTAGCTTTAAGAAAAAAAGCTGAGGAGATAGTAATATACAATTACTACCTCTATCTGTATCTATCTATTTATTATCTATTATCTAATATATGTATTAGATACATTTTATGTGCACAATATATAAACATACTATATATGTTTATATATTTTTATATTATATATGTTTCTATATATCTACATATAAAAATTAGGGAAATAAAACCTATTTTGAAGGTGACCAGATTTTACATTAACAGATTAAAATAGAAAATGGTAGACTCTCTTCCTTCCATCTGTCTTTAAACATAGGACAAATTCCTGTTTATCTGATGCAGATGTGGAATGTCCTGAGATGACAGGATGGCCAGATAAGCCTTTAACTCTGTGTGTGTGTGTGTGTGTGTGTGTCTCTCTCTCTGAACACTTCTCTGGTTATACATTACTTTTATTAGAAGAAGTTCATAAAATTGTTCACAGAAAGCAAGTTTTCCTCCCTATTTCAGTTCAATTGGGAAATATAACAGCAAACCCAACAATCTTCTTGCTTCCTTTTTTGACATTTAAAAAATCTATTAAGAAGAATATTTTTTTGACTACTGCAAAACACCTCAAGTAATTGCAGGAGAAAAACAAGTTTTCCCATACAAGAGTTTGGAATGTCCTGAAGGCCTGCTGGTTTGGCAGGTAGCAGTAGTATTTCATGTTCTTCATCACCCCCAACTTGGAGGCACACTTTTCCAGGGTCAGAGGGGAAAGGTACATGAAGCTCTCATTAGTGGAGGCAATCCCCTGAGTCTATCAAGATTCTACAGGTCTATTTCCCATGCCCATGCAAGTACCATGTGTTGTTCTATTGAGAACGTGAGAAATTAGGCACACAGAATGAATGAGATTGTGTACGGGGTGAACCCATTTCTATTTTGAAACTCACACTCTGCACCATTGTTGCTTAAATCTGCTATGTCGATCAATCACACAGAGGTTCTACAAGACATATGGCATGCTGATGAGTAATGTGTGATTACTTTGTGCTGTGGGGAAGCACTAGTGCATTATGACATCTGTGTTGCCATTTTATCATATCAACCAGCACAACTCGTCTCTGCCATACATTATTGTAGCCTGACTTCCTCACAAAGTTATTGCCGGGTAACTGTTTATCATCTGCAGATACACCTGCCTTCCTGTCTCCTCCAGAAAACTCCCTGATTGTACTGGGGTCTCTCAGCAACCTTCCTCAATTAACACATGCTCAACCATTCACCTGTATATTGGTGAAAGAACAATTCTATTGGATGTGAAATTACTAGTGATGCATAGATTTCAAGCTTCAGATGTCACCTATTTAAGAATTAATGCTATTCTGTACTGAACTACAACCATTCACAAGAACAATCATAAGGTTAAAGAGGTAGAAAAAGAATATCAACACTTGAGATACAAGTAAAACACACATTGCAAGGGGAAAAGAATCTATAAAATAAAATAACAATGAAATATAGGTATACTGTAGATATAACTATACCAATGTAATGTTAGAAATATAAACAGTTTATTCTTTTTCTAAGAATTTTTTAATTACTACATTGTGGTTTCACGAAGATTCTATGTCACATGGTTTATTCTTACTGTTTTACCTCAATGAGTTTGTTTTGGTTATTCACAGAATCAATGGTAATTAGACACTCTTGTTTAATTAAAAAAACTTACTGTCTATGAAATAGGATTTATACCAAAATCATTACTACCAGAGAAAACAATAAAGATAAATTTCATCTTCTATTCATTAAAAGCTGGGGTTTTCTCTTCTTTAGACATTTTCTGAAACTTGTCCAATATTGTCTATCATTTTGGAAAATTCAGGAGTAAATAAAAGGCAACTTTTCCCTGGAGCTGGTGAGAATCCTCATTAAGAGTTTACTAACGTGCAGTAAACTGTGGTTTGTTCTTCATCTGGGTGTCTGAGCCATGGAGAGCAAGAGACAAAATAAAATGTGATTTATTGCATCTGGTATCCAACGGAGAAAGTAATATTATCACTATGATTCCAGCTGGGTGAAAACTCAGCCTCAGGATCAAGTAGCATGTAGGTAGGTATGTAGAGAATAACTTGGTTTCTTAGATGAGGAAAATAGGTATAAATAAAGGATGGGTTTAAAACACCTGACCAATCTTAGGGCAGAAATTTGATGGCTATGCTTACTACTTCTTCAGAGTCTTGGTGAGATAATCTATAAAGAGGAGTGGTAAAAAAAAAAGCCTCCAAAATTTATAATTAGTGCAGGGTCAAACTGTCCTATTTTTATTCAAAATGGAGGAGAAAAAGACACCAGGATAGTGCAAAACAAAGCCTGGAGAGTCAGGACAGAAATTCTGGTTTCAGAGAGTGTTATTAAAAATAATTTAAACTCTATCATGCTTCAATAACTTTTCTCCCCTATGACAAGTAAGATAGTTTAAATTCAATTGTTATTTATGGTTAATCCTCATACATTTCTGAAAGGAGGTATGAGTCTCATTTTACAGATGCAACATCTGAGGTAGAGCGGGATTTAACCCTTGCTTGAGGTCACCCACTGGGACACGCCAGTCAGGATTTAGACCCAGACTTTCCAGACCAGACCCCTGCCTCCTGGAAATTTCCTCCAGAATGCCTAAAGTGTGCATTTTCCAGCAATATATAAAATCAAGATTTGTAAACTCGAATTTATTTAAATGGTAAATTCTAGTATTATCTCCAAAGTACATCACTTATTTTTATTTCAGAAATGCCATATTGTTAATGATTTAGGAGAATTTTTTAAATTTAGAATTTATTGGGCAAGGACAAAATTTAATGGTAAAATTACTAGCTGACAAAATTTTCAGTAGTGTGATGAATACCATATTTATAATAACATGAGTTATACAATCGACATAACATATGAGATACCATATAATATGCAACACAACATGTAATACATAGGCGTATCCCTTGAAAATTATAAAGCAACTTCCTTATATTAGTCATTAATCATATATTTTTTAAGTTTTATTTCTTTTTTTAACTTTTTTGTTGTTATTCAAGTGCAGTTGTCTCCATTTCCTCCCCACCACTAATCATATTAATAACATACTAGGAAAGCACTTTCTTTTATTTAAGAAGATCTATCATATTATCACCTCCATATGCTTACATTTGGAGTTTATTTCTTATACGTGCTTTTTTTTTATTCGGACTGGCCATTAATTTTTTTAACACATCTTGTTGAAATTCTTAATGTTATATATATGAAGCATACTTATATTTCAAAATATGTTTTTATTAAAAGTAACTCTTGTTAATTATAGCTATTATTTTAAAAAATGCAAGGAAGAATCAATCATACAAAACCAAATAATGACCTATAAATATATATACACAAAACCCTTCTAATGTATTTGGTGAAAATGATCCCTATATCAAGTCTTTTTTTCTGTTCCTAAATATACATATATTTTTATGATACACATAGTTATTACTATATGCTAAATTGCTATAATGAATAGACCACCTTAATGACTTAAAAAGGAATAATTTTATTTCATTCTGACAGAGCAACCTTAAGGTGAATGTTCTGGGTTATCAGAAGAATCTCTTCCATACATTCTTTTAAGGACCCAGGCCAGAGAAGGCCTTCCAATTCAATATGAGTTTTCCAAATTAGCTTTATCTTAGGTATTTTAGCCAAACTCTTATCAAATGGCAAGACTTTCATTGGCCTGGTAAGAAAGTGAAGGCAGAGAAAGGAGATATGTCCTGATCTTCACTCACTGTCCTAGAAGGAACATACATACAAAGGAGGGAAAAGTAGGTTTATAGTTGTAATACAAACAAATAACACAATAATTAATAGATAATAATATAAGAATAGACTGTATTTTCTGTACCCACAACTGTAAATCTACTTTTGCCTACCCCTGTACAAGCCTATTTTCATATTCCATTGTATGAAGTCAAGGTGATGGCCACATTTTGCTGCAAGGGAAACTTGGAAATGGTGGGCAGCATGGTCCAGGTGCAACTCTGTTTACTGGAAAAAGGGCTGAGAGATCCTGAGGGATGTTGAGACATTTCCACCCTTGGAGACTTAGGCAATTTGTTCCATTAACTACAAAACCCAGTTCACTGAATGGAGCTGAATTTGTGTAGTGCAAACAGAAGAGCTTTTATTTTCTCAGCATTTTCTGTACCTCTCTCTAGTCTTTCTCATTTTCCATTCTCCCACCGGCAGGTCGTTTTCCAGCTGATGGAGCTCTCAAGTCACATAGTCACAACTCTCAGGCACTAGCAAATGGTGTTTTTTACTATGGTGCTTAAGAGACAAGGCCAATCTAATATAAAACCAACCTGCCAATGCCATGTTATATTTAAGACCCTTTGAACTTCCTTCTTCTCTTTCTCCTTGATCACATACAACAAAGTTTTGGCCATCTTACTAATCTCTCTATACACAGCTCTTCGCATGGTCATATCAGGATATCGCATGATGGAGCCCTGCTACATTACACAAATAGCTTCTAAGGGTAGTTTTGTTATCTGCATCCCCATCAGCTACAGAAGTAAACAGCATGGTGTGCACCCATCACTCCTGTTCCAAAACGCTGTTGTCAAGCCAAACCCAACTACAAGGGAGGCTGGAAGAACAGCTTAAATGTGTACTCCAGATAAGAGAACATGGACTCTATGAACACTGAACAAGAATTGTGTAATAAGGTTGTCCTCAAGGATAATCTGAAGTTCATTAGATAACAGTGTCATGCACAAGAAAATAAAATGTGTTAACCTAGCTGATTGGGTCTGGGAGGGAGCTTATTACCTAGACTGAACACTTGAAAACTGGCTCTCCATTTAAGCCTACTTCAACTGCTCCAAGGAAACACTCTCCTGAAGTCATCTGGCCCCGAAGCAAATACGAGGCAATGAGACATTAGACATGAGAGTCTAGTTTTTTTGTGGTTGCCATAATGAAGTACCACAAACTGGATGGCCTAAAAGAACAACAAAAATTATACTAAAAAAAAATTATTCTCTCCTTTCTGGAAGCAAGAAATCCAAAGAAAGGTGTTGCAAGGGGCAGGTTCTTTCTGGAGGCTTCAGGGGAGGACCTTTTCTTGCCTGCTCCAGCCCTGGTAGCACAAGCTGACCCCAGGCATTGTTTGGCTTGTGGCTGCATCGCCCCAACCCCTACTGCCACCTTCAGATGATTGTCTTCCCTGTGCGTCTGTGTCTTCATATGGTATTTCCCCCATGTGTTGTGTGTTTAAATTTTCTTCTTATAAAGACATCAGTCATATAGGTCTGGGATCCACCTTAATGAACTCATCTTGCTTATATCTATAATGATCTTATTTACAAATTAGAGCATATTCATCAGAACTAGAGTTTAAACTTCAAAATACCTCTTTTGGGAGATACAGTTCAACCCCTAACAAAGTGCCAGCAAAGAGAACTCTACTTTTATCATGCAGAACTTTTGGAAATGTATCTGAAGCCTTTTCAGCTTGAGTAGATACCAATGAGTGATCTAGAATCCATTAGCTAAATGGGAAATAAAACTACGTCAGAGGAACTGCCTCCATCGGCCTCATAGGAACTGTTTTGTCTCCTAGTTTCCATCAGATTAGCCCAATATTCTTTTAAGATGTCCCCTCATTAACCCACTACTCTGCATCATCAGTAAACGTGAGTTTATGAGGAGAATGTACAAAGCACAACCTCTTTTGCCCTACAAACTTCCTTCCTTCTTTCATCATTCTTATCTAATTGCATCACTAGGAGACAGGCAGGATCTTCAGCACTTGACTCTGTCATGACTGGCCGATTCTGTTTGCTGCCCCAGCAACGGCAGCCTGTCTAAATCTGCCAAGTCAAACAACAGCAGAGACCCATCCACGTCTAGGTTCAGAGTTTATGGAAGCTGGGGCACCATGAGGAAGCTGAACAGAGGCCGAACAGATGAATTATCATGGCTCAATATTTTATTTACAATGTTTAGTTTTTCCAATGGGCATCATCAGATTTACCTTCTCATCATGGCTAACTCTTCGAAGAAGAGCCCCTTTGACCTGAAATTCTTTCTTCAAGCTATGTGCTTGAAAAAGAAACAGCCACATTATCTTTACAGACTCTGATATGTAGGCCCATCATTTGATTGAAATGAATTGTTGAGGGAACATGGCTAGCCCAGCTTCTGCACCTTTGTGTGATGTATAACAGAGAGCCTAATGGGCTCTATCTCCAGCAGGCAGGATTATTTCAGAGAATTTAATCACACTACTTTACTTCTGTCTAACTTACTTTTACATTTACTTTATTTAGATATCAGGTGATATTGGCTTCCTATATTTTGGTAATGATATTAATTCTTATTGAAAGATATATTTATTAAAGCAAGAGAATGAATTTATAAAGACAGTGAAGTATAAGAGGCATAGTAGAGAGTGACTGAGTTTTGGAAAACATGATACTAGAGAATCACTAATATAATCTGTTTGTGTAGGTCTATTAACATTTAAAAATCTTCCTTGAGTCTGTTTTGATAGTTTGTATCTTCCTAGTAATTTGTCCATTTCATCTAGTTAATCTAATTAGTTAGCATTCAATTGATCATAGTTTTTCCTTACAAATCTTTTTTTTTTTTCTGTAGGGTTGGTTATGTGCCTCTTTCGTCCCTGATTTTAGTATAATGTAACCTTTGTCAATTTGTTAATTTTTTCAAAGAACAAACTTTTCTTCCATTAATTTTGTTTTTTATATTCTCTATTTCAGTAATTTCTTATTTCATTTTCTATTATTTGCTTTAGGTATAGTTTCCCTTCTTTCTCAAGTGTCGTAGGTGGAATATTTGTTATTGATTTGCGGTCTTTCTTTATTTTTAAAATACTGAGGTTTCCAGTTATAAATTTCATCCTAAGAACCACATCAGCAGCAAGCACTCCATATATTTTGGTATGTTGTGTCTTCATTTGCATTTATATTAAAATATTTTCCGATTTACTTTGTGATTTCTTTTTCAATCCATTGGTTAACTGTGTGCTGTTTAATAAATTTCCATGTAATTATGAATTTCCCTAATATCTTTCTGTTATTGATTTCTAGTAAGTTGTATGTGGAGAATATATTTTGCATGACCACTCTCATAAATGTATTTAGCTTGCTTTATGGCTTGAAATGGTCTATCTTGAAGAATTTTCCATGTGCCCTTCAAAATATATTTCTTTTTTGTATTTGGGTAGAACATTCCAAATAGGTTTGATAGGTGTATTTGGTTTATAATGTTATTCTATTTCCTAGGTTATCTTCTGCCTATTTTTTTTCTAACCACCATTAAAAGTGAGGTATTAAAGTTTCCAATGATTACTGTTAAGTTGCTTTTCATACATTAATATTGTCAGGTTTTGTTTCATGTATTTTGGTATCTTGACTGTAATGGGTACATATGTTTACCAAGGTCACGTCTTCCTGTTGGATTTGACTCTGGTATCATTATAAAATATTCATCTTTACCTCCAGTAACTTTTTGTTTTCTTTAATGTTTGTGTTGTCTGATACTCCAAGTTT
>PVKU01007995.1:28227-79330 GCA_004027475.1 Anoura caudifer
TTTTTTTTTTTTTTTTTTTTTTTTTTTTTTTTTTTTTTTTTTTTTTTTTTTTTTTTTTTTTTTTTTTTTTTTTTTTTTTTTTTTTTTTTTTTTTTTTTTTTTTTTTTTTTTTTTTTTTTTTTTTTTTTTTTTTTTTTTTTTTTTTTTTTTTTTTTTTTTTTTTTTTTTTTGTTCCTCTACTCACTGTTTTCTTTGTAACTAGGTGAATATTTTTAGGGCAATAATTTAATTCCTTAATGAATTTTTACTATATTTTTGACTTACTTTCTTAGTAATGGATCTAGGGCTTACTTATCAGAATCTACTTCAGATTTATACTAAGTTAATCCCAGGTAGAGCCGTGTGCGTATGTGCGTATCTTCTTTCCGTTTGTGTGTGTGTTGTTATTATAGGTATTACAAACCTATTATTATAATAACTACTATACAATTTTCTATCATTTAAAGAATAAGAGGAAAGAGATGAGAGAAAGAGCAAACTTGTAGAGGCTTTAAGACAATGAGCTAAAGACTGACTCTGTATGTGCGTTGACTCATGTCATTTCACCCTCCACGGCAGGCAGGCACAGTGAGGGAAGCCCCTTCGGTAACAAACTCAAGAGTCATAGGGATAATATTAAAGTATAGCTCATCACATGTTTTTACTAAGGAAGCATTTTAAAATTCCAGTTATATTATTTTCTGAATCTCTACATCAATATAGGAATAAAGCCTAACAAGTCTAAAAGTATTACTGTAACTGAAAATAAAACTTTATACTACTCTGACCTACCATGAAATGGAATTAGAAGAAAATGTAGTAAGAAACTGATAAAAAGAACTCACATACTGGCAATTTCTTTGTAAGCATATTGTAGATGCCAGCAGTTCCAATTTCTACTTGCACAACAAACAGCCTTGACTACGACTTCAGGTGACAGATCACCCAACTGCAGGAATGTGGCTGACACTCCGCAGCTCCCAGATGCTGACATTGAAGACCCACATTGGGTCCAGCCAGGACACTGCCTGCATGTCCACAGCCTTCCCCCTGATTTCTTTGTTCTCCTTGTCCCTCTCCCTCCTTGTACAAATCCTGACTGACTTGAGATGTTAAGGTGGGCTTTGAGATGAGAATGCCCTATCTTTCAGGTTGCCAGCCCCTGAATAAAATCACTTTCCTTTATGTCTCTCAAGTATTAGCTTTTGAAGTGTCAGGCAGCCATACCTGAGTTCAGCTACATTATTAGTATTTCACTGTTCTCTTAGAGACTCCCTATTTACTTAGTAATACTTTCATTAAAAGCACATAAAACAAGCTTCAAAAGGCCAGTTCAAAATTAACCAATCTAGAATACTGAGAATGTTGATAATTCTTATATTCCCCCATAACTTTACAACAGGGAGTAACTATTTTATCTAGAAACATTACAGTCAACTATTACAAGTCAAAGAAGCATTAGCTTTCTAAACTATATAAATGCTTCTTGTCACTTTGATTAAGTGTCTACACAGTTACAAATACAGTTATCTGTAAGAGCATAACAGAGAATTAGTCTTACGTAAGAGCATATAACAGAGCATATATGCTTATGTAAGAGCATATAACAGAGCATCATGACTTTGTGGGACAGCATGTCAGAGATTGTTTTGAGGTGTAGTTGTAATTCTTTCTATGGTTGCACAAGGAGGCAAAGCATGTTTACCTGCTCCTCCATTTTGACCAGAAGTCAAGCCACTGGGAGAGTATTAATTGATATTCCATAAAAGCAAGATATGGAACATCAGTGTATTTGGGGCAGATAAATAACATCTTATTTGCATTTGAAAATGACTATTCTGGCTTTGTGTGGAGAACTACATTGGAAGGAAAGCAATAAGAGTAAGTTATTACTTCTCTAAAAGACAAGGGGAGAATAGTACAAGCTGGATTTGTGTGATTGTAGGTATAAACTCCATGCAGATGGAGAAAAGATTTTGGAAATTGAGAATAAAATGAGAGGTGGGGGCTTGACAGAGAGCCAGAAAAAAAGCAGCAACTTTTGCACAAAGTTGAAATCTTTAAATGTCTTGATTAGCATACCTCCACTTCAGGGAAAACAGGCTGTTTTAAGCAAATACAGTAATTTGCAATGGAGATTGTAAATACTTGCACATTAGGTTCAAAAGTTATAGTAACAAAATCTTGCTGATCCTAAATCAGAGTTGCAATTTATTTTACTTTGGTTTTCTACTTCATTTTCCTTTCAAGTGTTGTGCTGGGTGAGAGACAGGACTCCTATAGCATCTACTCGGAAAAATCCTTCAAGACACAATTCTGTCTCAGCTCCAACCTGATAAGCTGCTTCCATGGGCTTGTCTTTTTTAAATAGAAATCCACCCTCTTCAGCACCATTTTTAACTACCCTTCACCCCCACTGGTATGGATCAGGGTTGATTAAATTGGTGGGGAGTTTCTAGCAGTTTGTCTGCTCAAGAACGATGTGTGTCATCGTTTCACGTCATTACACAGACATGAACAACCCTCTCTAGATGTGAACAAGGCATGGTTTCACAGCCTGATGACATTATGAACAAGGTCATTCTTGGCTGTGGGTTCTGCCCAGTGCATTGTCAGTGTTCAGTGGAATTTCTGTCCTTTACCCCTAGACGCAATAGCACCCCACCAATTGTGACAGTCAAAAATGTCTCCAATGATTGCCATATGTCCCCTGGAAATCAAAATTGTCCCTGATTGAGAATCACTGGTTTAGATTTTACAACGTTTTTTCATTTTATTTCTGTCTTTGTTATTTTTTATTTTTCATTTTATTTCTGCCTTTGTTATTTTTTATTGGAATTTTGACAATAGAGACTCTTATTTAAAATACACTTTCTCCAATCGACAAATTTGTGTTTTGTACTTAAATAGAGGAATGTTTGATTCCATGATAGGAAAAATGTAGTATTTCAAAGTAAATAATTGGTTTAACAAATGTAGTATGTGCATATGATGAATTTTAAAATGGTCATTGTAAAAAAGAAAAAGACCTGTTGAATGTGAAAACATTCTCAAAAATTGCAAAGGGAACACTTACTGCTGTGGCTCAGTGGACAGAGTGCCAGCCTGTGAACCAAAGGGTCACCAGTTTGATTCCCAGTCAGGGCACGTGCCTGGGTTGTGGGCCAGGTCCCCAACTGGGGGTGTGGGAGAGGCAACGGCGCATTGATGTTTCTCTCCCTCTTTCTCCCTCCCTTCCTCTCTCTAAAAATAAATGAATAAAATCTTTTTAAAAATTGTAAAAGGAGAAAAATATATTGGCAATGAAAAAAACCCATAAATGTTGTTCTTTAAAATGATCAAATTTGAGAACTTCTTGTATTTTGCATTCAATATCTACTTACTTCTGAAATCACCATAATATTCCTACAAATCACAGCTGACCTGTACAGAGTTCAAAGGATTTTCATTGTGGTAAAGACATGCATTAACCTAATCACACCAACAACTCAAAAGTAATAATTTAAAGTAAAGAGAACTTTTGAACGCTTAGCTTTTATATCATGGGACTACCATTTTTGTATGTGATTACAGGGAAAAACACAGTTACTAAATTGACAAGGCAAAAACCCTGCTATTATTCCCTGTCTATGAAAGCAACAGATAATTACAGGGAAAATGCATTAAAATATGACAAGAAATAAAGAAGTTTAATCGGTACTCTTTCCTAAAAATGAGACTTTGCAATATATATTTTTCCTGCCTTGATTGCATTGCTTGAATGTTCTGTTTACAAAAGAGGCTTTGTCTAAGAAGTTCAATAACAATGACATAATGGACTATTCGTTACAAAAATAAAAGTAGTGACGCAATGACATCTCCAAAACCAATATTACCAGAGCTTATTTGAAATATTTTCATGCAGTTCTCACTTTACAACATTTAAGATGCATCAAAAACATATACTATTGTTTAATAAATATATATGATGGTATATTAATAACATGCCAACACCAGTGGTCATGAAACTTATAACTAACAATCATTTATTTTCTTTTTTCTTTTTTTAATTTTATTTTAATTGTTGTTCTTGTACAGTTTTCTGTCTTGTACTCCCATTCCAGCCCACTGCCCCAGCCCTCCCCAGTATTTTCTTCTTTAAATTTTGAAGTCTGTTTTAGAATAATTTGAACAGTGCTAAACTTAAAAATATGTTCAAAGAACTTTACTTCTGTTTTTTTATTACATTCTAGAATAGATGCGGAGGCACTTGGTATTATTCTGCTGACCTTAGAAATTTTCTCAGAGTATATTAAAAACCATAAAGGTTGGCATTTTAAAGAGATTAGCCAAAATGTTCTACTCAATTAGGGCATTAGGGAAGTAATAAGATAAAAGACTATTTCAGCTTGATATAAAAAAAAGATTTTTCACTTTGGGTTATAGAGTAGAATAACCAAATAAAAATGGCTGACCATTTTTCCCACCATGGGTAACAGAAAAGATATATGTTACAAAATCCCATAAATGTATGACATTTGTATAATGTCTTTAGGATTATAAATTGTATCATTAATTACATGCATAATTGGAATCCCATTAAAATAGAAAGGAAGAAAGGAGCAGAAGCAATATTTGAAGACATAAAAAATGAAATTATGTAAAACTTTTGAAAGACATTAACCTATGTATTCAAAGACACAGCAAAACCAAGGAAAAGGAATGCCAAGAAAACCTCATCAAAGCACATCATAGCCAAATTGATTAAAAAAAAAACCCTAAAGGGAACACCTTAAATGGAGCCAGGGAAAGAGCCTCATCACTCCCAGCGGAACAAGAATCAGAATGATAGATAACATTTCCAACAGAAACAGTGGAAGTCAGGAAATGTCTTTAAAGAGTAAGAAAAAGGTTCTACATTTCTGTATCATGATAAAATATCCTTAGACTTGAAGGAAAAATAAAGATATCACCAGATAAATTAAAGCTGAGAGATACATCCATCTCCTCTCTGTTTACAGGACCTTCATTTACCTTTGGCTGCCACTTGGTAAAATACTATTCTAATCTTAGTAAGATAGTTAGCTAGTTGCTCCACCTTCCCTTGACCCAGGGTTGGCTAATGCTCTGAGCAAGTACAGTATTGAACTACATGGAGCAGAAATAAATAAATGAAATGGGGTGGGAAGTTGGGGGTCCATGGGAAGACAAAAGATTAGAGAAGGAATGTGAAGAGATAAAATGAAGGAAAAATGGAGCAGAGGGAGGAGGATTGGTAAGAGAAACAAGAATCACACAGTAGAATGAATCTCATCTGTTGAAATACTTCATTCCTCTCTGATAAATCAGCACATTTAGGAATCTGGTTTCAAGGAGACACACATCTTTGTTATCTTTAACACAGTCTAATGTTATTTCTTTGGACTTATATGTAACTCCAAGGAATCAGTATTTTGGGGAGGAGAAACAATCTGATCAGATGATAGAAAATAACAAATATTGATTTTAGAAAGTATGCTAATAAATACATGCACGTAAAAAAATATATTGAGACACATGATCACCAGCCAGCCAACACTTTAAGAAATGATAAAGGAGTCTGAAAGGTGCATATGACACAGAAGGACAGGATGTCAGGAAGGAATAAAGGACGCTGGAGAGGTATGTTCGTGTCTTTAAAAAAAGAAAGAGAGATTTATTAAAGTTACACTAATAATAATACAGGTATACCTCATTGTATTGCACTTCATTTTACTGCACTTTGTAGATACTGTGTTTTCCACAAATTGAAGGGTTGTGTCAACCCTGCATCAAGCAAGTCTATTGGCACCATTTTTCCAACAGCATTTGTTCACTTGGTGACTCTGTGTTGCATTTGGTAATTTTCACCATATCTCAAACCTTTTTGTTATTGTTATATTTGTTATGGTGTGATTTGTAATTAGTGATCTTTGGTGTTAGTATTGTAATTTTTTTTAACTTGACAAACTAGACTCGTATAAGACAGAGGACCCAATCAATAAATGTGCTCTAACTGCTCCACCACCTTACCATTCCACCTTCTCTCTCCCTCTCCTCAAGCTTCCTTTTTCTCTGACACACAACAATGTTTAAATTTAGCTAATTAATAACCCCACAGTGGCCTAGACATATTCAAGTTAAAGGAAGAGTCACACATCTTTTACTTTAAATAAAAAAAAAAACAACTAGAAATAATTAAGCTAAGTAAGGAAGACATGTCAAAAGCCAAGATAAACCAGTTAGGCATCTTGCACCAAACAGTTAGCTAGGTTGGGAATACAAAGTAAAAGCTCTTGAAAAAAATTAAAAGTACCATTCCTATGAACTCACAAATGATAAGAAAACAAAACAGTCTTATTACTGATAGGGAGAAAGTTTAGTTGTCTGGATAGAAAAAACAAGCCATAACACTCTCTAATCCAAAGCAAGTCCATAACTCTCTCCAATTCTATGAAGGCTGTGAGAGGTGAGGCAGCTGCAGAAGAAAAATTTGAAGCTAGCAGGAGTTGGTTCATAAATTTTATGGAAAGAAGTCACCCCCATAAAAGTATAAGGTGAAGTAGAAGGACTAATGTAAAAGCTGCAGCAAGCTATCCAGAAGATCTTGCTAAGATCATTAATGAAGGTGGCTACACTAAACAACAAATTTTCAGCATGGACAAGCAGCCTTAGATTGAAAGGAGATGCCATCTAGGACTTTCATAGCTGCAGAGAAAAAGTCATACCTGGCTTCAGAGTTTTAAAGAATAGGCTGACTCTTTTGTTAGGGTCTAATGCAGCTGGTAAATTTAAGTTGTAGCCATTGTTCATTTATCATTCCCCAAATCCCAAGGTCTTTGAGAATTATGTGAAATCTACTCTGCCTGTGCTGGATAAATGGAACAACAAAGTAAAATTTGAAATCCTTCTGGAAAGAATTCACCGTTTTTGATGTCATTAAAACATTGATATTCACAGGAAAAGGTCAAAATATCAACATTAAAAGATGTTTGAAGGGGAGAGTAATTGGGAGGGGAATGGGGACAACTGTAATTGAACAACAATAAAAAGAATTTTAAAAAGAAGCTAATTGGCAGCAGGGTCCAGGCTTGCACCAAACCACTCTAAGAACTGGGGCAAGGGCCATTGTCTCACATCTTAAGAGATCAGAAGGCTGGGATTCCTCAGAGCAATTAGCCCAACTGAGAGGAAATACTCCAAACTAGAAATGTATTTGAGCACCTCCACCACAAATACACAACAGGGAGGTTAGGGGAATGTAGGCAACTGTGCCTAGCAACCTTGCTGGCCACAGCACTCTGTGATGGGCATGCCCACGGGACAATCAGCATGAAATAGTACTCATCCGAAGGCCCTCAGGAAGATATCTGACATATTTGTTCTCTGAATCCTGATAAGATACCAGTTAGATTTCCCTGATAACGGAATGGGAGCCTCAGTAGTGCTGGGGTCCAACTGTATCTGTGTTGCTGTTAACATTGCAGTTAAGAATACCTGTCCCAAAACCCTTGCTCTAGCTTCCCCAAAAAGGTACCTGAGCTGGCTTTATTCTTTATCTTAATTTAATCGTTATTGTATTTTTTGCCATTACCATTTATTCCCCCTATATGCCCCCACCCCAGCAATCACCACAGTGTTGTGCATGTCTGTGAGTCCTTTTTCTTTTTGCTCAATCCATCCTCCCCCTAAACCACCCTCTCACTAGCTGTTATCTGCTATCCATCTGTGTCTGTCTCTGTTTTGCTTGTGAGTTTGGTTTGTTCATTGGATTCCACGTATGAGTGAAATCATATGGTATTTCTTTCTCTGATTGGCTTATTTCACTTAGCATAATGTTCTCCAGGTCCATCCATACTGTTGCAATGGGTAAAATTTTCTTCTTTTTATGGCCAAGGAGTATTCCAGTGTGTATCACTTCAGAGTTGTAGGCTCTCTTCTTGCTTGTTCTTCATTTTTTTCATTTTCTTCACCATACATGATTTCTTCTGAACTTGGTGGAAGGTGGGGGATGGGGAGCTCATTCCTTTCTAGGCCAGCCAGTCTGTTCTTCTCCAGCTGTTGTAATGAGTCCTGGGCTTTTTCAGGACTAGGTCTCCTCCAGACCCTTGCACTTAAATCACCTTATGCAAGAGAGAGAGCAGTAGATGAGACTCTTGGGATGGCCAAGCCTACAGAGTAAAGATTTGCTATTGTGAGTACTTCAGGTCTACCCCAAGGTTTCCTCATACTTCTGTGGCATTTTCACAACAACCACAGTGTTGAGACATCTCTGCTTTGTCTTAATGGTTACTCTGGGCTGTTCTCCAGGTGTCAACCAAGACACTGACAACTGTGACAACACCTCAATTACATCAGAATGTTCCTGTCAGCTCAAGGGGATAGGGTCAGCTCTTGTGAAAAATTGATTCCATGGCCACAGAGAATCATGCCCTCAAGTGACAAATGCAGTTTGAACTCAGGCACCAAGGCAGGCCAGGTTTAAAACAGGATGTAACTATCTGTCCTGCACTGGGAGCAGAGCAGCAGACAGCTCAGCATGTCTACCTGAGTTTACAGGGTTTTCCAAAGAACTGACTCACATGGAATGGACTTGCTCTTCCACCTCCTTACTGACCAGTGTAAATGGTATTTCAGCCACTATAGGGCAGGAGTTCCTACAGTGACCAGCTGTGGGGGAACAAGCGTCGTCGGAGAAGCAGGCAGGCTGCTGCAGCTGTACCCAGCTGAGCCATAGTGGGTCATGGGGCAGGAGGAGGGCTACTAAACAAAAAACAATAATGGTATAAGATTTTTTAAAACAACTTTATTAAGCATAATTGATGTACAATAACTGCACATTTTAAAGTATATCTTTGATAAATTTTGACACCTGTGAAATCATCATTGCAATCAATATAATGAGCATATCCACCTCCCCAGGCTTCCTCACACCCTTTGTACTTCCTCCCCGACGTCCTTCTTCTCTAGCCCCTGTCCAATTGCAACCACTGGTCTATTTTCTGTCAGTTTGCATTACTGTCTCAGGCCATTCAGGCTGCCGAAACAAAGTACCACAGGCTGAGGGGCTTATGCAACAGAAACTTACTCTTCACAGTTCTGGAGGCTGGAGGTCTGAGATCAGGGTGCAAGCACGGCCAGATAAGGGTTCTCTTCTGGATTTCGGACTTCTCCTCATGTGGCAGAGGGCTGAGGGAGTGTTCTGGGGTCTCTTTTACAAGGGGACTAATTCCAGACATGCGGGCTCCACCCTCATGATCTAGTCACCTTCAAAGGCCCATTTCCTAATACCATCCTGCGGGCATTAGGTTTTCAACATATGACTTTTTTGGTGGGGAGAAGGGTTAGCATTTTCTATAATTTTATACAAGTTAAATGATACACTATGAAACTTTTTTGTCAACTTCTTTCATTCAGCATAATCATTGTGGGCTTCATTCATGTGCTACATGTATCAAAAGTCAGTTTTTAAAATTTGATGAGCAGTATTCTATTACATGCATAAAGCACAAGTTGCTTATCTAGTCACTTGTCGGTGGATGTCTTAATGGTTTGCAATTTTGGACTATTACACAGAAAGATGCAACAAGCATTCATGCAAAAGTCTTAATAGGCATGTACTTTTAGTTTACTTGAACAAATACCTAGAAGTGGAATTTCTGAATCACATAATAGGTATGTGTTTAACATTTTAAGGAACTGAAGAACTGTTTTTCCAGTGTTTGTACCACTTTACATCTCAAACAATAATGTGTGAAAGTTTACATTTCTCCACCCCCTTAGTTACATTTGGAATGGTATGTCACCATTCTTACTAGTAGGTTTATAATAGTATGTTATGATTTTAATTGGCATTTCTCTAATGACTAGTAATGCTGAGCTTCTCTTCAAGTACTTATTTTACATATATCTGTATTCTTTGAAGAGTTCATTTGTATTAGTTTTGTGTTATTTATTTTATTATTGAATTTTGAGAGTTTTCTGTATGGTCTGTATGTAAACCTATTTCAGATACATGATTTGTAAATATTTTCTCTCTGATTCTTATATTCTATTTCTCTTAAAAATGTCTTTCAAAGGCAGAACTTGCTTATCTATTTTTTTCTTTCAATGATCATACATTTAGGGTTGAATCGAAACAACCTCTTTCTGGACCTAAGGTCACAGAAATTTTCTCCAATATTTTCTTCTAGAAGTTTTAGTGTTTATGATTTTACATTTTAGTCTCTGATCTATTTTGAGTTCATTTCTGTGTGTGTGGTAAGGGATGGATTGAAATGAATTGTTCGGCATATAGATATCATATTATTTCACCACCATTATTTTAAAAGGCTCTGTATTTTATTTCCATAGAATACATTTTATGTATGTATTCTATGTATATATTATGCATATATATGGGTCTATTTCTGGACTCTATTCTGTTCTATTGATTTATTTCTTAATAGTTACACAAATACTGTATCATCCTGATTACCTTAGCTTTATCATAAGACTTGAGGTCAGGTGGTTCAAGTCTTCCAGCTTATTCTTCTTTTTCGTATTTATAAGGACTGTTCTAGGTCCTTTGTATTTCTTTGTGAATTTTAAACCTAAAATAAACATGCTGGAATTTTGATAGAGATTATACTAAATCTATAGGATAATGTGGATGAATAGGATCTTCATCATATTGGGTCTTTGTTACATAAATGAGCCAAAAATGACCTCTGTGTATTGGCCCCTAGATTGTGTATTTCTCCACTGCAGGCCGAGAACTGTGAGCTCAAAGCCATCCAGCACCAAACACAAACTTTTATACAGCCTATATTTGAAAAATAGCTCCAAGTAGCAAACAAGCTATTGAGAGCCTACCTGTTTTGCATATCTAAGGAAACCTGCCTCACATCTTGGGGCATTGATGAGATAGAGCCTTGTGGTTATAAGACCCCCACCTAGTACCTTGCAGAGCTCTCTGACCCAGAAATTCCCTGCTGTGCTGCTGGGTGGCATTACCTTGACATGTTAGTCACCCCTCTGATCCCTTTCTGCTGGTGTTCCATTGCCCTCCCTGAATTCTGGATGGTGGTCCCTGCAACCTGAAACCAGTGGATGGTCTCTTGCTGGTAGGGACTTCCCCTCATCCAACCCTGTCCAAATGCCAGACAATAAAGCTTGCTGTGTGTTACTGCCCTCTCATGGTCACATCTTTTCTCTTGGTCAGCTCCCATATCACCTATTGCTGTCCACCCACGCATAGGCATACCTCTCCTTTTATTTAAGACTTCTGTAACTTCTCTCACAACATTTTATTTTATTTTTATCTTTTCTATCCTCACACAAGGACATTTTTTCATTGCTTCTAGAGAAGGGAAGGAAAGAGAGAAAAATTGATGTGAGAAAGAAACATCCACTGGTTGTCCCTGCATGTGCTTCCCCTGGAGATGGAACCTACAACCTAGGCACGTGCTCTGACCAGGAATCAAACCCGCAAACTTTCATTTTCATGACCATGCTCCAACCTGCTATGCTGCACTGGTTGGGGCTCAATGACATTTTATAATTTTCACTGTACAAGTCTTGCATTACTTTAGTCAATTTTATTTCTCAGTACTTCATATTTTCAACACTACTGTAAATGGTATTTTAAAGTTTATTTTAATTTATATTTTTGTTACTAATATTTAAAAATACTACTTATTTTTGTGTACTCATTTTCTATCCTGCTACCTTACTGAACTCACATACTATTATAGTGACATTGTTAGTAGATCCCATAATATCTTCCATAGTTTCTACTAAATGTTTGATAGATTTTACCAATGAAGCGATTCATTGAGGTGGTATTTCCTTTTAGAGGAGGTTTTTAAGGGCAAATTCAATTTCTTCAAAAGATATAGGGCTATTTGGATTATTTATTTCTTCTCAAGTAAACTTCTGCAGTTTATCTTTCAAGGAAGGAACTTGAAATTGACTCAGGAATTCTGTTCTCCGATACATATAAATGAAGGTAAACAGATTCTAAAAGTCATGTACTGGAATGTTCATAGCATCTCTGTTCTTAACAGTAAAAAAAAAAGCCTCAGATATTTACCAAGAGTGAGTAGATAAAAATTAATACAGGATGGAATGTTATGCAATAGTAAAAATACAGTATTTAGTAAATACAACAATATGGAAAGCTCTTAAATGCATTAATTGAATAAAAAGACCAGATGCAAAAAAATTGCATGCTCTCTAGTTCCATTCACAGGAAGTAAAAACAAAACAAAATCAATGCAAAAGAAACAAGTCATCAGAATGAACTGACTTTCATAGAAGCCAAATTACTGGTTACCTTTGTGGGAACAGAATTGGAAGATGCACCAGGAGATCCTAGCAAGTACTGGAAATCTATTTCTTTGCACTTAAGATTACAGTACTGTATGTGTGTGTATATAATGAAAGCTTTTTAGATATTTATGAAAGAATACTTTAACCGGGAATTATGTAAAAACAAAAAAAGAATATTGAGAAAACAAATCTTTAGATTAAAACACAGTTTATAACAGTAGCCAGTCTGACATATTTAGCCTGACAAAGAGGTCATTGCCATGTGGGTAGAAGCCAACCTCTCTTCCCTGAATGTCTAGAATCCCTTCAACAGGCAGAGTCCAGAAGGGAGAGAACATGAGCCACATAGGTCATTTAAAATTGTCTAGTAGCCACATTAAGAAATTTTTGAAAAAACAGGTAAAATTCATAGTGTATTTTTATTAAATTTATTGGGATTACATTGGTTAATAAAATTATGTAGGTTTCAAGTGTACAATTCTGCAGCACATGATCTGTATTTGCATTGTGTGTTTACCACCCAAAGTCAAATCCTCTTCTGTCACCGTACTTTTGACCCTTTCCACCCCTTACCACCCTCACCCTGCTCTTCTCTGGTAACCACCATGCTGTTGTTTGTCTCTGAGGTTTTTTTGTTCTTCTTGTTTGTTCACTTGTTGCTTTAAGTTTTACATCCCACATATGAGTAAAATCATATGGCTCTTGCTTTTTCTGTCTGACGTATTCTGCTTAGCATGATGTTAGCAAGGGCCATCCATGTTACTGCAAATGGCAGTATTTCATCTTAAATGGCTGACCGGAACTCCATTGTCTGTACTTACTGACTTTTCTTTTACTTAACCTAATGTATCTAAAATATTTCAACATGTAATGAAACTTAAAAATAATATGATAGTTTATGTTTTTTTATTCACACTAAGTCTTTGAAATCTGGTGAGATTTCTACATAGGGCACATTTCACTGTGGACCGCCCACATCTCAATCACCCAATTACATGCCTCATGGTGAACGTTCAGTCTTAGACAAAGGATGGAGGAAGTTTCCATCTTAGTTTATACTTAATTTTTTTATGGAAGTGGGAGTGTGGGAGGAAAGTGGGGATAAGAAGAAACATAGAACTTATATGCATGTATTTATATTTACATGTAATTAACACTTTCTTCTTGCACTTAGTGCTAGTCATCCATGAGTGCTAAACCTACATGTATTTCTTGATTTTGTCCACACTTTGAGAGACTTTTTAAAAATTTAGATAAGCGATTCCTATGTTATTTCTTTTATATGTCAGTAGGATATCTCTTTAAAGAAAACATGAGATTTCTTCATCATGAGCAATTTTTAAGGATCATACTGATTTTTGATAATCAGTATATGTTTACTACAGCCTTCAAGAATTTATTGTGGGAAATTTTGTCTTCTGATTTCTAGTCAGGAAATACCTGGTTTTTCTCTCAGTTGAAATAATGGGATGACATTTACTCATCTCTAATACTCTAGGACCCTTCACATTTCCTATGATTTTTGAAGGGTTGTGGTTTCTGGGTCCACGTCTGCGTCTTGAACTCATGTAGAGAAGCAAGGTAGCTGCTTTCCATTTTCTCCCACATCAGGACTCCAAGCCTCTCACCCTTATTTTCTCTGTTCTGTTTGCTCCTGGATGGAAAAAGATGGAAACGCAGTACAACTGCTAAACGTTCCTGCCTCCTCTTCAGTCATCGGTTAAAATTAAATCATCTACCACAAACTATGCCTTCATCTCCATTTTCCTGTATTATACCCCAAATACAGAGAAAAACTGGGCTTATTGCTTTAATGTGTTTCCCAAAGTCCTTTATCATGTTGAGAATTAACTTTCCTGGAAAATGGGACAGGATCATTTACCCTTGGTCTTGAATCTATACAGCTTTTAAATATTTACTCTGTGCTCTGTGAAAATTGGAGCTGAGCACACATCTTCTAGAGAAGTCATGCTTGTTTCTTTTTTACATTTCTGTTGAATTTATTGGGGTGACATTGGTTAATAAAGTTATATAGGTTTCAAGTGTACAACTCTATGATACATCACCTGTACATTGTATTGTGTTCACCACCCAAAGTTAAGTGTCCTGCCCCCATTGCCCCCATTTATCCTCTTCAACCTACCCCTATCCTCTTTTCCTTCAGGAAATCAGCATACTGCTGTCTCTGTTCATGGTTTTTTTAATAGTCATAAGACTTCAGGACCAACAACTCTGTGCTTGATAACATGGCAAATTCAAAATGGACTTTTAAAAAATCAAATAGCTTCCATTTTTAGTAGACTTGCTTCATAGTCCTGTCTTCACCTCTGTTATTATCATTGTTATTGTCGAAAACAGCTGTGTTCACTAGACCGCACATTGCAGTATATACCTCTAACCTGTGCTGACTGTTGGTTCTCAGTCTTGAAATAATTAATCCCCCCACTTTGTTGGCAGGAACTCTGCACAGCCGAGGGCAGGTCTGTTGATACAGAAGGAGATCAAATTCTAAGCTGTAAAGCCATTCAAGAGACTTCATCTTAAAAGCTGAAGTCAGAAAAAAAATGAGAAGAGCACAATTTTTTTTTCTGTATCTACGAACTACAGAAATCCTCTCCTGCATATAATTACTTCATCAAGCAAGGTTTGCAAAAGCCCATTTTGGGTATCTGGATTTCAGAGTTTTAATGTGTCTCTTGTAAAATTACACTATTAAGTCTCTTAAAGCTTTTTATCAGAATTGGTTACCATGGGTACCAATATTCACATTAATTCTGAAAAATGGACAAAGCCTCCATTTTTTTTTTTTGATAGACCTAAGGGTCTTAAACTATCCTGTTTTCTTCTCTTATCCTTTCAAGTAACTATCCCAGTGACTGGTAGATTCCTTAGTTTAAAGCAATGAGCACACCAAGTTCACTGCGGCCATTTGGGACTTGCTCTCAGGTGGCTGGAGTGCAGAGGGCTAGGAGAGAGGCTGGCATGTGCATCCCTACAAATATTGTCTTTTGGTGGTGGATTCTTTGGGTTACAAACAATCTCGGTGATTTTTTCCTTGTTCTTTCTTGCACAAATAAGTTTTCATAGGTTTGCATATTTGATGAGACATAAGTTCCTCTTTTCTTGTGCAAACTGAGTTATGAGCTGCCCAGCCATTAGGAGAGATGGTTTCTCAGTCAGAAAGAAGCCACACAGACGGCTGAGTAAAGTCTTCAGGAGCAATTTCAGTCATTCTCCTTCTGACAACAATCGCATCACTTTCCATCTCACTCCGCCAGCATCCCTGTGAGAGTCACACTCTCACTGGGAGAGTCAATCCACGGATTCGGCCACCACGCCCATCGCTTCGTGCCGCTGCCGGGCAGGGCTGATCAGGGAAAAGCAATGGCTGAGACGTGCGCAGAAGGGAGATGCCCCCACAAGCTCCCTTTGATTATTGTTTTTTTTTAAATTCTGACAAACAATAATATCAATTATAGAACTAGAAATTAGATCAAATACAACACAATAATAGCTTAACCAGCCAGAACTTTCCCTTAACTTGTGGTATCTCTTCATGTCTTTCATTCTTTCGTGTGAATCATTAGAAGGGGGTAAACAGCATTAGTTTGGGAGATGCCATTTTTCTTACACTTTGGGGAAATTATTGAAACACTGAAAGGGTTATAGCATTGGTCTATGCTCATTTTAAAAATAAAAATAAAACATTGTGTAACATACAGAAAGCCTTCATTTTTAAGATCATAAGCTCATTCTTTATTTTTATTTATTTAGTTAATCCTCATTTAAGGATATATTTATTTATTTTATTTTATTTTATTGTTTTTGAGAGAGAGAGTGAGAAAAGAACATCACTGTGAGAGAGAAACACCGGTCACTTGCCTCAGCTGCCTCCCTTATGTGCCTGGACCAGGGATCGAAACTGGGTACATACATAACTGGGGACCAAACCTGCACCCTTTGGTGTATGGGACAATGCTTTAGCCAACTGAGCTATCTGGCCAAGGCAAGATCATAAGTTCATTTTTATATATAAATATAAATTTAGAAAAATTCCCAAGATTTGTATTAAGGGAATCACAAAATAAGCACCAAAATGCTACTGACTGCAGGTTCTTCTCACTCTTGTCTGCTTTAAATGTTCTGCAAATAAATACCCAACGGTGTAAGATGGCTTCATTTCATTTAATTAACAGAGCTAGGTCTTGCGGGAATCTCCCCATTAAATGTGAGAAGTTCCACAAATGGAGAAGTAGTTTCCAGGGAGGAGGCCAACATAACCACCCACTGACACTTTTATTGAAATAATTCCGCGTTGAACAGAAAGCCCCAGGGTAACGTAAGAGCAGTTTTAATCATAGCTTCTAATTATGAACAATAAGTCACTTCAACAATTTCTTGTGTCTTAGATATAATAAAAGGAGTAGTGAATAGTCCATAATGATTCTCAGGCTGGTAGAGTTACACACCCAGGCATTCTGAATCTGGTAGCTCAATAACGTACCTTGTAGAATATCCCTCCACCTGGCTTATTATTAAAGATCGTTTGCCAAAGAGCAGTTCTTCCTAAAAGTGTTCAGGTTGTTACCCACCAATTTTCTAGGAAGTTATTAAGGCTCAGGGACAATGTGCTAAGAATACTTGACGTTAGTAACAGTTAGTAAATGTTGGTTTAAGACTATAATACAGGTTATTGCAAACCACCCCGGGAGTGCCCCCAAGACTAGTGTGTGTTTGAAGCAAATGCCACCAAATATTCATAATGGTGATACTGATAATGTGCTATCAATTATGTTAATTTTATTCCTTTTCCTTTATTATTTCCCAGACTCTTAACAATAAGTTAGTATTCCTTTCATAAAGGGAAAAATGAACGTTCTACAGCAAGAACCCTGAGAGGCACTCAGGCTTTCCCACATCCTCCAAGCTGCTTTTCCTGGCGATTTGCCCTCCCAGGATTTTCAGACCTTCCCACTCTCCAATCCCCTGGCCCTCATGGTCAGTCTCCCATGGGTCTTTCTGCCCCTAAGCCTGTCTGCCTTCGCACTAGCCTTCAGCACTGGCAGGCCAGTCTGTCAAAATAGCATTATCTTACTATCACTGGAAAACTTATAAAACCCTTTTCTGCTGACTTTGTTTTCCTAGTAAGATAAAAATAGCCAAGCTCCTAGCCCACCTCTCACTGATACGGCCTTTAGTTACCTTCCCAGCCACACTTCTTCCTTCTGGGGACTTCAGATCCAGCAACATCAAACAGCTTATGGTTTCCTGCACATGCATTTCATTCTATGTCTGCTTCATGTGTCTACTGAAGTCCCCTCTTTCTGAAACCTTCCCCATGGACCCGTTAGCTCTCACTCACCCTTCAAAACTCTCAGATCAGGAAATACATTCCCCAAAAAACTCTTACACTCTTCCTGCTCCCACCCTTGCTGCCTGAAATGCTATTCTTCTGCATTCCCCTAAATTGCTTATACTACTTCCACCATTTTATTTCACTGTAATGATAATTTCATGTGACTGTCATTTCCACCAGTTACATGGGTTCCTTTGGGGCAGAAAATGTGCCTGTTTGATTACTTGCACCTGGGGTCTTAATACATGTATGATGAAAAGTTAATAAATGTTTGTTGAGTGAGTGAATGAATGAACATTGATGATGAGCCTGCCAGCAGTATTTTAAATTTCTTTCTTTCAACAGATTTGGTGGTAAATGCTAATGAAACTTCAAGTTGTCTGAGAATCATGTACCAAAGAAGGGAAGCAGAGCTATTGAAGACTGCACTGTAAGGCCTACGTTAATATCTTATTGTAAGACCACAATGTGTGGTATATGACAAAATATGATAGCCTGGTGTGGAACTAAGACCTAACACCACAGTGAGGGATAGCAGCTGAATAACCACCACAAGTTAATATGACAGTAATGTTATTTGTGCTAAAATTTGCAGTATCAACCTATCGCTGCATTGGTCATGTTACCATGGGCAAGGAGGCAGCAATAAAATTAGAAATCTCCATAGCATCACACAGTTTTGCTTTAGTTCTGATTTGGTGAAGCCTCCTCCCACTATAACTCAGTTGTCTAGCTTCTCCTGCTCCTTTGTCATCATGGATTTCTTGATTTCCAGCCGTGAAAATAGTGACAGAGAAAAGGATTGTTAGGGAATGGGGCAATGGTCATGCCTAAAATTAGCTATCAGTTCCACCAAAATTCTCTTGTCCAGAAGCCCATCACACAGAGCTCCAGCCAAGCTGCCGAAGAGCTGGGAATGTGCTCCCAGAAAGAGGAAATAAATGGGGATGGAAATGCAATCTCGCCTGACTCTGCAGCATAGGGTCAGAGAACTCAGCATTCCAGTGGGGTGCTGGAGCAAAACCCCAGAAGAATTCTACCATGTGATGCTTCAGTGCTGCCTGTGGCCCATTGACCCTGCTCTGGTCTGCTGATCTCTGCTGATGTGGGGTCTGTTCTCAGCATATTACTTTGGAGAAGTCATTATTCCTCCTGGAAACTCAATATCTGGCTCACCTAATAAACAGCCCAACACATAGTAAATCTGCAAACCCCAAGTTACATTAACTATTTATTTTATTCCTCATATTTCAAATAGCATCCCTTCTCCTCCACTCTGCCATAATTACATTTATTGGAAATTGATTTATCTTCTGTGGAAGTAGGATATCATTTCAGTCAAAATTGCTCAAACAATGGCATTTTACTTCTGCTGAATGAGATTATTACCATATCCAAATGGCTGCTTATTAGAAATAGGGTCAAAACTTTACAGCACCGCAAGTTTCAATGCCACTGACTCCAAGACCTCATTTCAAGGACACAGCACACACTCATAGCCTGCCTAACCTTTTCTGACATCCTCTGCTCTCTTCTCATATGGCATATGGAGTATATTCTCCAGAACACTGACCCATGAGGAGTGTGTGGGTATGTGTGGTATGAGAATATGATTCTATGTAGCAATTAACACACACTATAAGAAAATTTATAGTTGAGGCAGACTACAGACCTAAATTAGTAGAAATGTTTGTCATGAATTCTTGTAGCTTTTAAAAACCATTGTTAGAATATTTTAAATGCACCTTCAAATGGAACTTAAATTTGAACTTATTTGAACAATTTTTAAGCTTGATAATGTAAAATGTTACATGCTTGTGTAAACATATATAAATCAGCTGATGCTGCATTAAAAACTTTAATAGTCACCAGGGTCCCCTCATGTATGGCAGAAACCTGCACAGTTGCCAAAGCTGCTGAGGGCAAGGCAGAGTGAGGAAGGAGCAGCCAGAAGCACAGCATCCTTGCTGATCCTGTCTCCACTCAGACAGCTCCTCTCTGGGAGGAGCTCAATCATGGACACATCCCCAAGTGTGCATCGCCCCACTGTGGCACTTCTGGTCCAGGGGGATAAGCTGCTCACATCTGTGGCCCCTGGCAGCATAGACCCCTATAGAGAGCAGGGCTGGGGGACCACCAATAAATGCTCATTGGTGGGAAGCACTGGCTCTAGCAACTGTGATGTGAGTGAGCTCTGGAGTCATGTGGAAGCTGCCGCTGTTTGTACCATCTATGCATCTTCACGGTCATTCCAAGCCTTCAGGGCAGAGCCAACTTTACTCCCAGATCTGGAGGGAGATGGGAGGAGGGGCCAATGTGAGACCTGGGGCAGCGAATCAAGCAGCACATTCTCCCAGCTAGTTTTGCTGAGTGAGAAAATCTCAACACCTCAATCAGAGAAAATGAGACTCTTTGACTTTTGTGGAACTTTCAGGAAAATAGATTCTGTCCTTATGTAGTGATTAAAAACAGACAGGATGGTATAAAGTCATAAACATGTAGCTTCTAGAAGCCCACAAGTGGCCTGAGAAACTAGAGCTAAAATATAGAGGAGTGAGACCGGATTCTGAGTGTGGGGTGTGAGGCCCAGAACAAGTACAGACCAGCTCCCTACTTTTTAGTTGCTTACTATAATTTTTTTTTGTATTTGCTTTGTGTTTTCTTTTGTTTTGGATCTAACCAGAGTGAGTTAGGTTGTTATCACTTGTAGCTTAAAGAATAAGTGAACTGATTTAACTTCTACCACCTTGATAAGTAAGAAATAAATAAGAATCATAGATGTTTAATCTGCATTGTGTGAAAAATATTTTGTATTTGAAGAATTTATAACAAGCATCCATGATAAAATGACTGAACTATACTTATTTTTATGTAAAATGATAGACTTTATTATATATCATGCTATTTGATATATTTTATTATTTGTTCAGATGTTGTATTTGGATTGATAGCTAACAATCTTGTTTTACTAGAATACATTAAATTCAGTATTGGCTAAGTTTTTATGTTTCATCAGCAATTTGGAAGGTGAAAAACTCTAAACTTTTAAGTATAGCCTCTATATAATACACTAAACCCATGTAACCAACTACCAGTTCTAAGCAGGAATTCTCTAAGTAATATTCTGATGACAAGATGTACTATTTTGTAACCCTCCCTCACATCTCCACCCATATGTTGAAGAGGAACAGACCCAGGGTCCTCCTCCAAATACAGCAGCCCCTAGGAAGTCCGTGAGTGGCTTACTATAGGACTTGTGACCTCCCTGAGCTTCTGTGCACAGGGGTGTGTATCTGTGTGTGTGCATGTGTGTGCGTACATACTTACATGCACATTTCAGTGGAGACTGTTCACAAAGTTTTATCATATCTAAGTGTCCAGTTGTACCTCACATACATCTCAAAGTTATCATTTCCCAAACTCAGATATCCTGGAATGACATCTAGCTCTGCTATTCATTGGCTATGTAATTTTAGGCAGATTGCTTATCCTCATTATGCCTCGATTTTTTCTTTTGTAACATGGAGGTGGCACTGAAGTTGTAGGACGACAATGCATGCGGGGTGCTTAGAACAGTCTTGACAGGCAGATCTCAACGGATAGGTTGGCTATTTCCAGTATTGTTGTTATTCTCTTTGCCTGCCCCCAAATGGTCCTTTTCCAGACTCTTCCTCCTCAGCAAATGGCACCGCCAGCTGCTCAGGCCCCACACCCAAAACTACCCCTACTCTTTCATATTTATTATTACTAAGATCTGCCAATTGTTTCTAAAATATCCCTCCAGTATACTAAGTCGCCTCCCTCTCCACCTCTCTTTCATCTTGCCTGGATCGTTACCAGCAGAACAGAATGATGCTTCCTTTCTCCCTCCTACTTCCAGCAATTGACATGGGGTGGGTGCCCAAGAAACATTTATTGAAGCAAAACAGAGAACTTTTGCTATGAAATTCGTTTTGACTACCAGTTCTCTTTGGAGAATACATCTCAAAGTTGCCTAATTTAGTTCCCTTTTATTATTGTCTCCCTTCATGGTGTGGTTCTCCTGACGCGTGTCCTTCTAATGAATGTATCTCAGATGGAGTCATTATTGAAGCTTTCTTTTCTCTAACCCTTCCATCCAGTGTTGTCAGGCCTATTTATTGTTTTATTTTTCAGAACACATTGAAAATTAGGTAGAAGTATCACTTCCTCCACCAAACTTTTCCTGACCTTCATCAGTCACCTGCTATTTCTACCTTCCGTGAATATGCTACCATTTTTTACTTGTCTTCTGGTACTTAAAGACTCCTTCCTTATTTGTAGTCATTTGTGTGTGTGTTCCTGTCTCCAATGACTGCTTGTTTCCACTGGTTCATGCTGGTTCTGCTCAACAGATATGGGTTTAGTACCTTCTATCTGTTGTAGTTCTGTGAGGGAGGCGGGTTGGAAACCACTATTAGTGACATCCTGCCGGCCGTGAGGGAATCACAAGGCTAGTGCACAGAAATGATTCATCCTACCTGTGTCTCTCCTGACTCCACTCCAGACCTTGTGCTGTAGTATGGGTACAGCTGCAGGGTAAGTTTGTTTACTAAAAGGATTAATCTTATATTTCAAGAGCTTATTTGATAAGTGATCAAAAGTTTGTAATAAAGAAATTGAGAAGAGCATATATGTAATCTCTGAACATTGAAGAGTTAGTAGTTATAAAATAACATTTTCAAGTTAGAAGCCATCGAAATAATTCTTAGTTCTCTGGGAATAGAATGCTTTCTACATTTCCTAGTTTAACACAGTCTAGCTTTGAACCTGGAAACAACAACAGACACATATACATACACACATACACACGGTGTGTATTTTGAACAACTATATTTTCCCAGAACTCAGTCCATTTCCTAAAGTATCAAGAAGTTTAAGAGAGGTGGTTGTGATAACAGAAAGTTAAAGAATTCATTTTAAAATTAAATCTATTTTAAACTGTAAAAATTATATCCTATCTGGTATTGGCCAAAACTATGGCTATCGCAACATGTATCTCCTGAAATATTACATTATCATGAATTATAAATAATAGCATTGAAATTATATGAATAAGAATATTTTTTATCCTGAATGATAGAAAACTTACTCTGCAAAAAAAATATTTTCAGGTCTCTCTATTATGCCCTTTTTCCTTCTTAATTCCACTGAATATTAGTTAACCTATTTTCACTCCTACTGTTCTTTGTTCCTCTGAAATAAATCTTCAGTTGCTTCGTGTGTATAGATCTTCAGTGATGGAATCATGTCTTTTGTTTTATAAAGTTTCAGCCAGGACTCAAGAAATCATGACCATGAGGAATAGACTATATAATTTTAATAATCAGTTTCTATTATCTTTAGTTAAGCTTATGTTTTCTAAAATACAGTTTCTCATCTGACTGGGTCACTGATTGACTGAAGGCTCTGTGAACATCTAACTATTTAAATTAAAAATGCCATTTCTACCATGTTCATACTCCCGAACATGACAGAGATGTTGTATCATGGGTCAGGTCTTCCTATGAACTTCAAGAGCATAAACATTGACTTTGCTAAGGTCCCTGCTGTCAAAATGTGGAGGTGAATGACCTTTAGCTTCCAATTAAGTGCATATTTTTAAAGAATGTGCATAGTAATAATTCCGATGAGACCTAAAGGAGGGGGAAGCAAGATAAGGGCAGAGGAGACAAGTAAACAGTGTAAATTACATCTGCATTTATCCAGAGCTGCTGATTCAAGTGCTTTAAAGGTTAAAGATAAAAATAGATAGTTGCATGGTGTATAGATAGGTGGATGAGTAAAGGTAGATAAATAGACAAATGATAAATGGGAAGACACAGATACAGAACTCATAGCTCAAAATTATCTAATTTTAAATGCCAAGCCCTTGTACCAAAAACAAGCACTGATAACTTTGAACACTCAGGCCAGAGAACTGAGGCTTTGATATTGTTACAGCTTAGACTGAATACTTTTATAATTGATAGAGCTTTAATATAGCTCTTTTTAAGGAGTTGCCAACTTCATTTAATTAAAAAATAACTAGAAATAAAATGCAGTATATATACACCATGGAATATAATTCAGCCATAAAAAAAGAATGAAATCTTGCCATTGGTGACAACATGGATGGACCTGGAAAATCAAGCTCACAAATACAGAGACAGAGGTAGGAGGAGGGGGAGGTGTGAAATGACGGGGGTCAAAGGTACAACTTCTAGTTATAAAATAAATAAGTTGGGAGATACAATAAGTCAGGGGATATAATGTACAGCTTATGACTATAATTAATACTGTATTGTATGTTTGAAAGTTGCTTAGAGAGTTGATACGAAAAGTTCTTGTTACAAGAAAAATGTTTTGTAACTATGTACAGCGATGATTGTTAACTAGATTTACTGTGGTGATCATTTTGTTATGTAACAAATATTGAATCATTATGTTGTACACCTGAAATAAACATGTTATATTATATATAATATATATTCAATAAATACAAAAATTAAAAAATAACTATTAAGATATACACTTTAACACATACAGAATCTGTATACTTAAATTTATAAAATGCTGATGAAAGAAATGAAGGAAAACCTAAATAAATGTAAAGATATATTTTGTTCATGGGTGGGAAGGTCCAAGATAGAAAAGATTTCAGTTCTCCCTGAATTGAGCTAAAGGTATAATATGAAAGTAAAATCCCATGAGATGGAGGAAGGATAGTCTTTCACCAAATGGTACTGGATGAATGGACACCCATAGGTGCCAAGGAAAATCCACGGTTGCAGTCATAGCAGGACTTTGCACGGTACTGGGAACGTTATCCTGGTGGTTCCTGCTTTCACTCCTCTGCTCAGCTCATCCTCACCCACAGAAGGAATTCAGACCGACAGACACTTTCTCTCTTCCTCATGGAAACCTGTCTACAGCTTTTCTCCTGTTAGCTCCTCTTTCTCTGTGGACCCTGAGGCCTGTGTGGTCTTATCTGTTTGCAAGCCTTGCATCCTATGCCATCCATTCCCTTCTGCTTGGGTGCAGGGTTGTCAGCAATCATTCCCCTGCCTCCAAGTCCCCTTCATCTTACACATGTTCAAATCTCACATGAAGAGAGAGCCCACCCCTCCTTCACCTCGTTTTCTGAGTCTTGGTGTACTTTCCTCTCCATAGTCTTTGCTCCACATTTCACTTCCTGACAGTAGCCTCCCTGACCTTCATTGTCACCTCTACCGTCTCAAGCCTCTGGCTCTGCATTCTACCCTTGGAAGAGCTTCAGCCATGCCTCCATTCCATGGTAAATCTAGTGACCTTCCTTTATAAGTTATGATCGCATTTGAATCTTACAAAATATTTGACCTTGCTTCTGTTTCTTTCCTCCATGCAGATATCCAAGTAATCCAACACGCTGCGTTCAAAAGACAAGTTTTCTCATTAAGTTGCTCAATACCTTTATGAGAAATCAGTTAATCTTATAAGCAAAAGTCTGTTTCTGGACTTTTTATTCATTTCACTGATCTTTTTTCCTTATGCTTACACAACATTTTCTTACTTATGATAACCTTTTAGTAACTCATAAAGTCAACAATTATAAATCTTCCAACTCTGTTCCTTTACAAGGTTATTTTGACTAACCTGTATTTTCCTATAAACTTTAGAGTTAGCTTCAATTTCCAAAGAAAATTCTCTGATGATTATGATCATGCTTGTCTTGAATCTATAATCAGTTTAGGGAGGATTGAAATCTTTATTATGCTGAGTTTTCTTATCCACTGACAAGGCTTATCTATTTATTTGCCTTTCTGTTCTTAAAACTTGGGTTGGCAGCAGTTACCCCATTGCTACCAGACTCTGGGTTGCCTCAGTGTCCTATTTGGTTGCTTACTTCTCCCATCATCCCTTTGTAACCAAATGCCTGTATTATAAAATATTGTTTAAAAAAAAACTCTTTCCAAACTGGAATCTGAATGGCTCACCCTGGAATCTTCTTTTGCCATCTCTTCCTACAAATATGTAGTCAGAACCTTTCAAATATGGGAGTTTAATGCACCTCTCTGCTTAAACACAGGGCAGGCAGTGGCTCATCAATCCCTGGTACTGACTTCACTTTTGCCTGATCCTCTTTCTAGAGTGAAAACATTAGGAGAAAATGGGGAAGTCACGTAAACATGCGCACATGATGTTGAAAACAAGCACAGACCAGAAAGCATGGGAGCCCTACTCTAAGAGGAAATCACAAAATGGTCTTCTCAGAGACAGGAACGCTAGGAGCCTGCTGTCACCAGCACTTCATCAGCACAACGGCAGAGTCTTCTGTTGTCCAGCAAGTCAGTGAAACCTCGTTTTCCAAGAGTTGGCAGGGCAGTGCTAACAGAAGCCCTGCCATCCCAGTTTCCCCTCTCCACTTCGATTTTCCACAAGCAGTATTTATTTATTTATTTATTTTTATGCATTGCTGTATTTGGTTTGCTAATATTTTGTTGAGGATTTAACATCTATGTTCATCAGGGATATAGGCCTATAATTTTCTTTCTTCATAGTGTCTTTATCCAGTTTTGGAATTAGGATAATGCTGACCTTGTGAAATGGAGCCTTCCCTCCTTTTGAATTTTATAAGATAGTTTGAGAAGGATAAGTGATAGTTCTTTTTTTCCATTTTATTTTATTTTATTTTATTGTTGTTCAAATACAGTTGTCTGCCTTTTCCCCCCATCTCTCTCCTCCACGCCAGCCATCCCCACCTCCCTCCCCTGACCCCACCCCCTTGGTTTTGTCCATGTGTCCTTTATAGATGTTCCTGAAAACCCTTCACCCTTTTCCCCCATTTCTCCTCCTCCCTCCTCTCTGGTTACTCTGTTTGTTCTTAATTTCAATGTCTCTGGTTATATTTTCCTTGTTTGTTTGTTTTGTTGATTAGGTTCCTGTTAAAGGTGAGATCATATGGTATTTGTCTTTCACCACCTGGCTTATTTCACTTAGCACAATGCTCTCCAGTTCCATCTACAAGTAGTTTTTAAAGGCAAATTTCCATTTTCATCTTTTCCTTTTGGGAAATCAGCTTGATATTAAACATATAACACTGTAAGAATTTGACAAGATGACAGGTTCACTAGAGTCATTCTTCCTCCTGAAGCAGCAGACAAAGGCCTCTGTGTCCAGCATCAATCAAAAGTGATTATGAGGGGGATGTGATGTACAGGATGGGAAATTTAGCCAATAATATTGTAACAACTACCTATAGTAACAGATGTTTGCTAGACTTAATCATGTTGATTACTTTGTAAGCCATATAAATGTCTAAAAACTATGTTGTACACCTGAAATGAATAAAATATTGTATGTCAACTATAATTAAAAAATAAAATTTTAAAAGTGATATGGATTATTTGCACACTTGGGTTTTTAGATTCCACATATACATGAAATCATGTTATTTGTCTTTCTTCAGCTGATGACTCTGTCATGTATACAGATGTCAAAGTATAATGTGCACCTGAAATGTACATAATAAATAAACGGGTGATTATGGAGAGCACAAATGTCATTGTGAGTATTTGACAGCCATTGAATTATGCACCTGCCACTGTTAAGGAACACTTAGACATCCAATTTTTAAGTTTCCTTTTTTCCTGATTATAAAAGTGAAACTTGCTTACTTAGAAAAGTTTAGAATGTACAAAAAATATATGGGAAAAAAATCAATAGTACATATAATCTCATTATCCAGAAGCAATTACTAATAACATTTTGGTATTTTTCAACAAATAATTTCTAAAAACTTTTAAAAAGATGATGTATATCAACTTTTGAATCCTTTTTTACCACTTAACGTTATAGCAGTATCACTGTCTTTATTCTTAGTATTTACAAATGTTGTTTTATATTACATTCATTGTTGAATCTGAATAGATTATTTATAATATTTAACTTTATATGTAACATTGCTAAGACCATCTTTACCAAGACTGAAATATTTTCTCAACTATAATCTTACATATTATGTCTTCAAGAATTAAAATGACTAGCTCAAAGGAAAAATTCTTTAGAGGTTCTTGACACATATTTTCAAGTAATTTTACAAAAAGTACCAATTCTCACTGCTCATCTAACTCTCATTCTGCCTGTACTGAATATGATTAGTATTAATTTATATGTTAGATGCTATCTAAATTAAAGTATATATTGTGATGATTTTGTATAAATACACATATTTGTATATATATACACACACATGCATATGGTGAAAAGATTCCTCCCATCTACTTATTAACACATCCACCACCTCACATATTTATCGTGTGTGTGTGTGTGTGAAATGCAAAATTATATGCTCAACAAATTTCAATTATACAACACAATGTTATCAACTATAGTCACTAGGTTTTCCATTAGGTCCTCAAGCCTAATTCATCTGAAAGTTTGTACACTTTTACCAAACTCTCCCTATTTCCCCCCATCCACCCTCCTCTGGCAACTAACTTTATACTTTTGGTTTCTATTAGTTTAATTTTGTTTTAAATTTTACATTCCATGTATAAATGATACCATGCAGTATTTATCTTTTTCTAACTTATTTTACTTACCATAATGCCTTCAAGATCCATCTATGTTGTCACAAAAGGCAGGATCCCCTACTTTCTCATGGCTGAATAATAGTGTATTATGTGTATATTGTGTGTATATACACACATATATATTTTCCCATATTTTCTTGCTTATTGTGAATTATGCTGCAATAAACATGAGAGTAGAGATATCCCTTCAATGTCCTGCTTTCATTTCCTTGGGATATATACCCAGAAATGGGAATGCTGAATCATATGGTAGATCATACAATTATCTTGAATTGTATGTCTCAATTTACTAGTGTAAAAAATATTTTAAGCTCTCTTTAGTAATAATATTCTCATTTTTTGTCTTTTTATATTCTTTGCTTTCCCCTCAAGTAGGTCCTGAATAAATTTTTTAATTGTAGTCTTTATATATTTAGCATATCAGTCTACAGCCATACCACCCTGAATGCACCCGATGTTGTCAAAATATTTAGCATATCAATTTTTTGTTATATTTTCCAGATATTTTCAGAATGTTTTGATATAGCTTAGGCTATTTTTTAAAAAATTGATTATTTAAATTTTTATAAGTGCAAAATAAGTTTCCTTTGTTTTGTATTGTTCAAGTACATTTGTCACCTTTTCCCCAACCAGTCCCCTCCACCCCTACTCATCCCTGCCTCTTTGTCTTTGTCTATGTGTCCTTTATACATGTTCCTTGATGACTCTTCCCCTATTTTCTACCATTTTCCCTCTCCCCCTGCTCTAATTACTGTCAGTTTGCTCTTTATTTCAATGTCTCTGGTTATACTTTGTTTGCTTATTTGTTTTGTTGATTAGGTTCCACTTATAGGTGAGATCATATGGTATTTGTCCTTCACCTCCTGGCTTATTTCACTTAGCTTAATGATCTCCAGTTCCACCCATGCTGTTATGAAGAGTAAGAGCTCCTTCTTTCTTTCTGCTATGTAATATTCTATTGTGTAAATGTACCATAATTTTTTGATTCACTCACCAAAACTTCTACACAGCTCAAAAAAAAATCAGTAAAATGAAAAGGGAACCAACCATATAGGAAAATATATTTGCAAATGATACCTTGGACAAGAGTTTCATCTCTAAAATTTGTAAAGAACTCACATGACTCCACTCCAGGAAGACAAACAACCCAATTTAAAAAAAATGGGCAAAGGACCTGAATAGACACTTCTCTGATGAGGACATACAGAGGGCCCAGAGAGAGATCAAAGGATGTTTAGCATCACTAGTCATCAGAGAGATGCAAAGTAAAATCACAATGAGATACCACTTCATACAGTCAGGATGGCCATCATAACCAAATCAATAAACCACTAGTGCTGGCAAGGTTGTGGAGAAAATGGAACACTAGTGCACTGGTGGTGGGAATGCAGGCCAGTGCAGCCACTGTGTAAAAAAACAGTATAGAATTTTCTCAGAAAACTAAAAATGGAACTGCCTTTTAGACCCAGTGATTCCACTGCTGGGATTATACCCTAAGAATCCTGAAATGCCAATTCAAAAGAACCTGTGCACCCCAGTGTTCATAGTAGCACAATTTACAATAGCCAAGTGTTAGAAGTAACAGTTTCCTGTGTAACTCAGACATTTTAGAAACAAAACTGATGTAATCTTCTGCAGTACATATTTGTCATGAAAATATCTCTCCACAATGTTATAGTTTTACTTTGGGATTTTGGGTATTCTCTCAAAAAATATCTTCTCCTAATCATAAAAATTTGACATAAAAACAAAGCTATATTCTTATAAAATGTCCAAGTAATTTTGCTTCTTTTTGCTTTTCTCATTTTGCAAAAGACTTCTACAGCCCTAAATTCCCTGCACTCTGGCCTGTGATTTATGTACACTGGTCAGGCTGAGATTTAAAACTGTGTAAATCTTCATGGATATGATAATTATAAGTATATTTTAAAGTAAAATTTGTAAGATATACATATGTATTCTTTTTTAAACTTTATTTTAATTGTTGTTCTTGTACAGTTTTCTGTCTTTTACTCTCACCCCAGCCCACCGCCACAGCCCTCCCCACCCCCTTCCCATTTCCACCCCCTCTAGTTTTTGTCCATGTGTCCTTTATAATTGTTGCTCTAAACCCTTCCCTTTTCCCCTGAAATTCCCTCCCCTCTCCCCTCTGGTGACTGTCAGCCTGTTCTCAATTTTATTGTCTTTGGTTATATTATACTTCTTTGTTTGTTTTGTTGATTAGGTTCCTGTTAAAGGTGAGATTATATGGTATTTGTCTTTCACTGCCTGGTTTGTTTCACTTAACATAATGCTCTCCAGTTCCATCCATACTGTCAAAAAGGGTAGGAGCTCCTTCTTTCTTTCTGCTGCATAGAATTCCACTGTGTAAATGTACCATAGTTTTTTTGATCCATTCATTTGCTGACAGGCACCTAGGTTGCTTCCAACACTTGGCTATTATAAATTGTGCTGCTATGAACATTCGGTTGCATAGATTATTTTGGATTGGTGTTTCAGGGTTCTTAGGATATAATCCTAGCAGTGGAATTGCTGGGTCAAAAGGTAGATCCATTTTTAGTTTTCTTAGAAAATTTCATACTGCTTTCCATAGTGGTTGTACCAGTCTGCAGTCCCACCAACAGTGCACTAGGGTCCCCTTTTCTCCACAACCTCTCGAACACTTGTTGTTTGTTGCTTGGTTTATGATGGCCATTCTGACTGGTGTGAAGTGGTATCTCATTGTGGTTTTAATTTGCATCTCTCTGATAGCTAGCGATACCAAGCATCTTTTCATGTGTCTCTGGACCCTCTGTATGTCCTCCTTGGAGAAGTGTCTGTTCAAGTCCTTTGCATATTTTTTTAATTGGCTTGCTTATCTTCTTAGAGTGGAGTCGCATAAATTCTTTATATATTTTGGAGACTAAACCCTTGTCTGAGCTATCATTGGCAAATATGTTTTCCCATATGATTGAGGCTCAGAAACAATGAAGAGGGATTAAGAGAAATGCAAGACAATATGAAATGTAATAATACCCCTATAATAAGGATACCAGAAGGAGAAGAAGAAGAGCAAGGGATAGAAAACCTATTTGAAAAAGTAATGATGGAAAACTTCCCTAATTTGATGAGAGAAAAAGTCACACAAATCCAGGAAACACAGAGACTCCCAATCAAGAGGAACCCAAAGAGGCCCACTTCAAGATACATCATAATTAAAATGGCAAAATTCTAAGACAAAGAGAGAATCTTAAAGGCAGCAAGGGAGAAAAAGAAAGTAAAATACAAGGGAGCCCCAGTAAGGTTAGCAGCTGACTTCTCAATGGAAATGCTCCAAGCCAGAAGAGAATGGCAAGAAATATTCCCAGTAATGAGAACCAAAGGCCTGCAACCAAGACTACTTTACCCAGCAAGGCTTTCAAGCAAGATAGAAGGCCAAATAAGGAGCATATGTATTCTTCACAATATTTTTAACTATAGAAACTAAATTTCTTTATTTAAGAAGTAGGAGTTTTCACCTGCCTTGACTCTATTCTAATTAACACTATTCCAATAAAAACAAGGTGCCTAAAGTTGGGGTTTTATTGCTGTTGAATTTTTAAAATCAGGAACTTCTTCAAACTGTTGCTCAACATTATAGACCTCATTCCATAATTATTCACTTTCATTACATTTTGTATATAATTTATAGGTGTTACAGAGACCTACCTAAGAATTTCTACTTATTATTTCACCTCATCACAGAATTCAAATTATAATTTCATTATAATAATTATTTATTTAATTCATTAATAATGTATGCATATATTTAGATTTAATGACATAATTTGACAAAATTTATCTTCATTATATACGACCCACTAAAGACATCTATTTATCTCTGCTTTCTCCTTGCTCAAACTTTACTATTGTCAATAAAAGAATACACATATATGTACAACACACAAGTTAAAAAGGACAGGAGATAACAATGGGTGAGGGGCAAACCTGACATTGAAAGATGGAAATCCCTGACTTAGCAGAGCACAGCATGTTCACCTTAAATGTGTGCTGAGGAAGAACACAGCAGGAGCAAACAGACTCAAGAGCAGCACCACAGAAAGAGCAACTATTCCATGTACCATTTCCTATAATCACAGTGTGAGATGGTGAGGCTCTAAAACTGGTGGAAAACTGTTTAAAAGTAATAGGGTCATTAAAGTCCTTAAACTGACTTTTAAAATGACCTTATGATTACCTTCCTTTTGTGCATGGGGAAATTAAGGCACAGAACTGTTAAGAACATTGCCAAAAACCATATGACTAGTAAGTGGATGGCTGAGATTTGATGGGGATCCAAGCTTGTGGGGTCCGTAACATTGTGGACAAGACATGACAAATTCACACAGACTACCGAGTTTTGTGGAGGAAAAGGGATGGTGCGGCTTCTATCTCAAGAGGAGAAAAAGCTTCGGCCCTTGCCTTGACAAACTTTTATTGCTTTTCTGGGCACATCACATGATGGTCCTCATTTACCATGTAGCAATTCTCTTTAGGTGATTACCTTTTACAGAAAACAAAGGAGAAGATGCCACTAGTCACATCACAGAAGAAGGATATTTGCAAATGCAAAGGGAAAAGTAGTTGAACTGGTTATATTCATCCTTGGAAGGTTTAGCACATACTTTAGGAAGTTACAGTAAGCACTTGCTGCCTCAATTCAGGGTGAGGGAGTTTTAGCAAAAGCAAGTCTCATAGCAGTCTAAGTACAATGCAAGCTTGATTCCCCATGGGAAAACCTCTTCATGGGTGTGGGTCCTGTCTGGGCCCATGCCACACAGAACAGTCTCCTATAGAGATTCAAACCCTAGTACTCTAGCTGCATAGCCCATGCTCTGAAATGCTTTACTTCTCTCTCAAAAAGAAGATCCTAAGAGCTTTCAGGCTTGAGGGTTTCCTGAATTGAGAATCTGACTTCAACAACAACCCTGAAAAATAGATTTCAGGGAAGAAATTGCTTCAGCATATCCAGGCATGCTTAGTTGTTAGTTCTGCTACTGCGACTAAGGATTTCTTTTTCTCATGCAATGTCTGGGTAAGTAGTCCTGGACAGGTACGGAGCCTGTGCATTAATCAGAAACTTGAAATTTATTCTCTTCCATTCTCTGCTTTTTTTAGTACATGGTTTCCACCTGAGAGTCCAAGGTGGCTGCTCCAACACACACAATCACATCTCCACTTCAGCCAGGGGGAGGAGGAAAGAAGAGGGCAAAGCACTCCCTTTCTCTCCATGAACATGACCTGGAAGTTGAAGCCAATGCCCCTTCCTCTCACATCCCACATGTAGCTTGTGTGGCTGTATTAGCATGCAAGGAAGGCTAGAAAGCAGTCTTTAAGCCCCCCAGAGTCCTACCATAAATTGTTAAAGAGAGAAATGGCAAATGGATGTTGGTGGAAAGTAGCTTTTGGACACTTGTGGGCTTTAAAACATTCTTCATGTCTTTGTGAATGAGGTGCTCCACTGAAGACAGAGTGAAAAGAAAGATGTGGAATAAAGATGTAGGTGATCCAACATGGGAAAAATGTAGAGAGAAGGCCCAGGAAGTTGGAGAAGGAAGGGCCAGTGCAGAAGCTGTGCAGGAAGCTCAGAAATCAACAGCATCTGTGAGAGCATAAAGACACCTGAGTCATCAAGAAGAAAAACGGCTCTGAATGATTTCCTGATGTGCTTGACTGAATGGAGAATAAGCTCTGCCAGAGAATTTTGGCATAAATCTATAGGTACACAGACAATTAAGTAAATGAATCAAGCCAGCTAACTATTAACTGTGCCGGAAAAAAAGAGATTTAATTATAGTATATAATACATGGTTAATCTGTGAATTATATTATAGAATTATAAAATAAACAACAAATACTGGTATTGTGGTTTGAATTTTGTCCCCTTAAAATTCATATGTTGAAGTCCTAACCCCTAATATGTAACCTGGTTGGGACACAGGGTCTTTGCAATGGAAATCAAGATAAAATGAGGTCGATAGGGTGGGCCCTAATTCAATGTAATAAATGTCCTCATAAGAAAGGGAAATTTGGGCACAGTGTTGCCTTGAAAACCTGTCTTTGATTATATGTGGGGACTTTTCCCAGTCTTATTTCTATGGGGAAAATATTTGATGGCAGAAATTGGGGTGATGCTTCTACAAGCCAAGGAATGCCAAGGATGGCCAAAAAACCACCAGAGGCCAGGCGAGGGACACAGAATAGATTCTCCTCATACCCCCAGAAAGAACTAACTTTGCTAACATCTTGATCTCAGCATTCTGGCCTCCAGAAACTGTGAGACAGTAAATTTCTGTTGTTGAGACCCCCAGGTTGTGGTGCTTTGTTACAGCAACTCTAACAAACTAATGCATTTGGTTTAAGTAAAATTCGTATAAAAATTGGATGGAGGAAAGGATAGCAGGAATAAGCATAAAAAGTAAATCCTCGTTTTCCATAGCAAACCTAAAATTGAAAAAAAATCAAGATTCTTTAATAAATATGCAATATAGACATAGTGAAGTCAATCACAGGAGAAATGGCTCAACATGATGAGCTGCTTGCCTTTGAGGAGTGTGGAGAACCAGGGAAAGATGAGGACTCCAGCCACCATCCTAAAATATATAAGTAAAACATACAAATGCATTACTTAATGAAACTTAAAAAACGAACATCTTTAAAATGTCCCAGCTTGCACGGAGAGATGCCAGCAGCATGCTGCACAACTTGCTGTTCAGACAGCTTTCTCCTTCCGCATCCTCAGCTCCCCCTGGACTGCACTCTGTCTCCTCAGTCATTCTGCCCCAGGCACTTCGACATCTGGACCCAGGTGCCACAAACCACAACTCTAGAAGCTTTGCTTCCCTCCTGATTCCATCTGGATGTGTATAAAACTTGATAGCACTAATCTGAAGTGTTATGTTTAATTGGAATAAATTCCTGTCTTTAGAACCTTAGAAGTAGCAGCTCTATACTCTCTAAAATTCCTAAATAAGCAAAGCCTGTGAGTATAAGACAGGGTACAGCCTTACCTCCCAACTACAATTCTGAAATATTCAGTTCATAGATTACTTTAACTGAGTAACAACTCTACAGTTTGAACATCAAACATTGACTTGTTTGATGTTTCAAATAAAAAATGACACATTTAAATCTGTTTAATACCCAACACTCCCAGACTTTCTAGAGATAAAATCTTGAATTTCACACCTCATAGAGAAGTTTTTCATTGTCATTCAGTTCGAGATCCTCCACTTAGGTTCTTGGAATCTGAGAATCTTCCCTAGACACTGTCTGACATAGGCTGATTCTAGATGTGATGTTCCCTTCATTGTCCCAACCTGGTTCACACCCCACCCCAAGGATGCTCCCCCATCAAGAGACTGACTGGGCATTTCTTTCTCCAGTACCTCACCCCCACCCCCAGGTGATGCCATTCTGGCTTCCTCCTGATGCCTGGAGGCCTGGCTAAGACATGTCTCCTGCATGGGGAGGCCCCCAAGACACCCCAGGGATGACCTTTCACCTACTATGAAATCCACCTGTGTTTAGTCTCATGCTCCCTGCACTTGGCCTTTTGGAGGCCAGGGAGCTGGATGACAGGGAGTACATCAGTTCAAATCTATAAACACCTGCTGAGACCTGCTCAAGGCCGTGTCCTCTCAGCAACATCTTCCAAATTCAGTATCATAATTCTTTCCTCAATGTAGAGGATGGCTCACAGACAGAGAACCGTATGGGATTGTGGATGAGGCATATTGGCAGGTCTGAGATGGTCTGGGGACATTCTACTCCTCCATACATTTCATGTTCTTCTTGCACACAAGAAAGACACCACAAGGAAGAATTGTGGTGTGACAGTCTGCAGCTCCCAGCTCAGTAGTGCCAGCAGCCCCTTCTGATGTCTTCTAACACCACTGAGAGGTGAGACAGTAACTGTCCTGGTGACTTAAGGAGCACCACCTTAGTGGGTGCAAACAAAAGTCCTAGTTTAAGAAATATAGGTAGAACTACTCAACCTAATAAGTAAATTTGGCAAAGTAACAGGATACAAAGTCAATATTTAGAAATTGATGGCACTTTTGTACACTAACAATGAATTATCAGAAAGAGAAGCTAGGGGGAAATCCCATTTACTATAGCAACAAAAAAATAAAGTTCCTAGGAATAAATTTAACCAAGGAGGTAAAACACCTATACTCAGAAAACTATACAACACTGAAAAAGAAATTAAGGAAGATACAAATAAATGGAAGCATATATCCTGTTTATGGATTAGAAGAATTAACATCAATAAAATGTCCTTACTACCCAAAGCAATCTATAGATTCAATGCAATCCCTACTAAAATACCAATGGCATATTTCATAGATCTAGAACAAATATTCCAAAAATGTATACGGAATCAAAAAAGATCCTGAATAGCCACAGACATCTGTAGAAAGAAGAATAAAGTTGGAGGAATCACAATATTTGATATCAAACTATACTACAAGGCCACTGTATTCAAAACAGTTTGGTACTGGCATAAGAACACACACATAGATCTAGGGAACAGAATAGAGAACTCAGAAATAAACCCAAGTCTCTATGGTCAATTGGTATTTGACAAAGGAGGCAGTAGCATACAATGGAGTAAAAATAGCCTTTTCAACAAACAGCATTGGAAGAATTGGGCTAGCACATGCAAAAAAATGAAACTAAACCACCAAATTATACCACACACCAGAATAAACTCAAAATGGATAAAAGACTTAAATATAAGTATAATACAATAAAAGTCCTAGTGGAAAACATAGACAGTAAAATTTCAGATATCCCATGTAGAGACAGTTTTGCTGCTATACCTCCTAGAACAGGAGAAATAAAGAGAAAAATAAACAAATGGGACTACATCAAATTAAAATGTTTTTGCATAGCCAAAGAAACTATAATCAAAATGAAAAGGAACTGACTATATAGGAGAACATATTTGCCAATGACACATCAAACAAGGGTTTGATCTCCAAAATACATATAGAACTCATATGACTCAACACCAGTAAGACAAACGATCCAATTAAGAAATGGGCAAAGGACATGAATAGACATTTCTCCAAGGAGGACATACAGGTAGTTGGGCCAAAGACACATGAAAAGATGCTCAATGTCACTAGCCATCAGACATATGCAAACTAAAATCACAATGAGATGTCACATCACACCTGCCAAAATGGTTATCATTAATAAATCAACAAACAACAAGTGCTGGTGAAGATGCAGAAAAAGGGGAAACCTGGTGCACTGTTGGTGGGAATTCAGACTGGAAAATAGTGTAGCCACTGTGGAAAACAGTATGGAATCTCCTCAAAAAATTAAAAATAGAGCTGCCTCTTGATTCAGTGATTCCACTGTTGGAAACATACTCTTAGAATCCTGAATCACCACTTCAAAAGAATGTTCATAGCAGCACTATTTACAACAGCCAAGTGCTGGAAACAGCTTAAATGTCCATCAGTAAATGAGTGCATCAAAATCTGTGGTACATCTACATAATGGACTGCTACATAGCAGAAAGAAAAATGGAACTCCTACCTTTTGTGACAGCATGGATTGTACTGGAGAATATCATGCTGAGTGAAATAAGCCAATTAGTGAAAGACAAAGACATATTATCTCACTTACAAGAGTAATCTAATGAACAAAATAAACTAATGAGAAAAAATAGAACCCAAGACATGGAAACATGGAACAGACTGACATCAGCCAGATAGGAGGGGGAGGGGGATAATTGTGGAAGTAATGGGAAGGGGCTAGTCAAAGAACATGTATGAGCGACCCCCCCAACATGGACAACGGTGTGGGTACTGACTGTGGGAGTGGGAGATGGGCAGGGCAGAGGAGGGCAAGGGGGGATATTGGGACAACTATAATTATATTGCCATTCTAATAATAAAAAAGAAATGATAGGCAGAAAATGGCAATGACTTAAAAATAAGCTGACACTTGTGAAAAAAGGTTAGAATAGCAGATTTGAGATTGCAAGTTAATTAATAAGAGTCTGTATCAGGTGGTACTTTGTCTCTTTTCAACTGTGTTTACCATGCATTCCATAAGACAAGGTAAGTGTCCCATGCTCCTTTTGGCCCAGAAGACAACAGAAGCAAAGACAGACTTCAGGGCTTCATAATATTTTGCTGTGAATCAATGAGAATGCAGGACTGGAGCCATGTCTCACAACTAGTTCAAGTTTTCAAGGTCTTTTTGCACTAAAGCTTGTACACTGTCCAAGTCCAGCCAACCTCAGACAGCATGGGGTGCAGCTAAGCAAGCATATGGGAGGAAGGGTGAGAAGAGGAGAGAGTGACCCCTGGAAAGCCTTGTCCCTGGCAGAGTGTTGCCTTGGAAGTCTATCTTTGATTGCACGTGGGGACTTTTCCCAGTCCTTCTTCTATGGGGAAGAGATTAGAAAGCAAGGCTGCACAGGGGGTGTGTGCATAGTGCAGTAAATATAACCCAATTAGTGCTATCAGTTTTTACACATATCCAGACAGAAGCAGGAGGGAAGCAAAATTTCTAACGTTGTGCCATGTGGTGCCTGGCCCAGAAAATTCCCAGGTGTCAGAAGTGCCTGGGGAGGAATGACTGGGAAGACAGACAGAAATGGAGGACAGAGCTGAAGACACAGGAAGGAGAACGTTTGCTGAACAGTATCTCTCATGGAGTGCTGCTAGCATCACCTCATCTGGGCCAAAATATTTTAAGACATATATATTTTTTAGTTTCATTATAGTAATGTGTGTGTGTATTCCTTTTTTCCTCAGGCTTAGTTTTTAAGAAAGAACTGCAGATAGTCAGGCCGAGTAGCACAGCATGGCAAAGGCTGAGGAGCACTCTGAGCTGGCTCAGCGACTGTCTGGGCTATGCCTGGGTATTGAACAAGGCAAGCAGGCATGAAGCCCATGCATGAAACAGTGACAATATGGGTGGACCTTGAGGGCATTATGTTTGCTCAAACAAGACAGAGAGAGACAAATACCATATGGTATGACTTATATGTTTAATCTAAAACAAAACAAAACAAAACAAAACAAATGAGTAAACCAAATGCAAAACAGGCTCACAGAAACGGAGACCAAAAGGATGGTTACCAAACCATAGGCTGGGAAGAGGGAAAAGGTAAAAACAGGAAGGCGAATATATTAAATAGTATTGTGATAAGTTTCTCTGGTCGCAGATCATTATATGAATTACTGGGGTGATTACACTGTAAGGTACAAAAATGTCGAATCACTATATTGTACACCTAAAAACTAATGTAGCTAATATAATACTATATACCTACTACACTTAAATAAATTTTTAAAAAACTATGAGATGGCAAAAACACCAAGGAAGAAAGACTGATACATTCTGTCCATCGGAATAAGGGAAGAGATCCCCCTTCTCCTTCACTGCCCACTCTTCCTCCTCCTCTTCCTCTTCTGAGGAAAATATCTTCTGGGAGAGATTAAAAGTCTGGACCAGAATTTCACCTGAGTTAGAAGTCCAAATTTGCCCAACACATGAGGCATGGGGAAATTTAATTAGAAAGCTTAGTATAAAACTTGGTCCAAGGACAGTGATATTGCTGAGCCATCTGGAAGAACTAAGTGGAAAGCCAAAAGTAAATGGAGGAATTCTGCACTAAACTGACAATTCATCAGACAACTACAAAATAAATGTTTTTAAGGGTGCATAGAACATGTATCCAAATAAATCTCACTCTGGGCCGTAAACAAACTTTAACAAATTCAGAAGAAGACAAAACATACAAAGTATGTTATTAAGTCTTGAATTAAAACCAGAAGTTAATAACAGAAAGATACCGGAAGATATGTATTTGAAAAGTAAACAGGACAGCATAGAAACCCATGAGTCAAGAATGAAATGCATAGTAAAATGTAAAATATGTTGAACTGAATTTACTGTATGATAGTGCCACATATCAAAATTGGTAGGCTAAAACAGTGCTGAGAGGAAACTTCATAGTAAAAACTACTCAGAAAGGAAGAAAGGTCTCAGATCTGTAATCTAAGTTTCCACCCTAAGAAACTAAGGACAAAACAAAAACGTTAAATACTTTACTCCACTTAATAAATTGGTTTCTCACATGGCTATTGGTGAGCAATTCTGACACAAACAAAATAAAATTAAGGGAAACACTCTAAAAACAAAACTGACAAAAGTGATACTTTTCAAAAGTATCAAGTTTAGGGTGGAAACAGGAGGGAGGAGGGGAGGGATGGTGGGGTGGGCTGGGATGGGAGTAAAAGGTCGAAAACTGTAGTTAAAATTAAATAAATAAATAATAAAAAATAAAAAGAATCAAGTTTGTGAAAGACAAGGAAAGACAGAGAACCCCTGAAAGACTGAAGGAGACAACAACTAAATATAATGTGGGTCCTTGCATCGGATCCTGGGATGGAAAAGGATTAAATTTAAAAAACTGGGAAAATCTAAATAAACTCTGTAGAGCCATTCCTGTTGATAAATGTTCCTGAAGCTTATTTATTTTTTCTTCCATTTGGTATTCTATTGTTGCATATTTCATAAATTATTAGATATCATGGAGAAAAAAATTTAAAGTATAGGTAGGTAGGTAAATGCATTCATATAATCATATATGTATATCATAAGCATAATCATATTTTTTATACTGTAGACATAGTAAAAAACATGAGTGGAAGTGATATGTCTCAACCTCATGAAAGTTTGGGATGGGAAATATGTATGGGAAGAAAAAGAGTAGATTTCAATGAATCTTAGCATTTTATTTCCTTTAAGAACATTAATAGAAATCTAACACTAATTTTTGAAAGCTTCCAACCTATTTAATCTGGGCACCTGGATTTGTAGGCAACTATAATGTTCTATACTTGAAATATTTCACAATTTAAAAAGAAAAGTCAAAGATTATTTGGAGCAGTGTGGTGGGTAGAGTGGACAGAAATTATGCTGAATGAGGCATGGCCAGAGAGTGACTTCGGTAACCAGTCTGAGAGGTGTTTTTGACACTCATATTGGTATGCTGTATTAGAGTATTTGACAGTGCATGAACTCAAGTTGTCAAATTTAGGCTTACTTTTTTTCAGTCTTTGTTTTGCAAGGGAGCACCAGTATACCTATGGGAAGAAAATCTCTGGTTTCAGCCCAGTCAGGTAAAAAGGTAGAACCAAAATCTGAGAGTTAGAAAGGTTGTTCCTTATTAAATTATTCAATTTTTAATATAAAGAACATGACCAGTTACCTCATAGGGAGCCAGTAACAAAGAGATGTGTCTTTTATCTTCCAATGCCGGCCTTTCTGCAGTTCCAGGCCTGTATTTATTTAGATGGTCAATTACAGAGGAGGGGACACGACAACGAGGCTTGGTCAGTTGCCGTTCTTCCCAATGATACATTATAGTGTCCTAAGCCTGGAACACGTAGAAGTAAGACAACAAAAAGGGTACCCCAGGACATCTTTCATCCATTGCCTAAGAAGATTGAACTTGGACAGAAAAACTGCATGTCAGTATTTTATTGTGAACTTATTCCTTTTGATTTTTACATCTCCACTTTAATATTTTAAACTTTTTTTTTGTACCAGACACCTATGGTAATGTTAAAAATTCAAGCATTGTAACTCACACTGAATTACCAGATGAGTGCTACTTGTGTAAAAATTCTAGAAGCAGAGGGAACAATAACACCTGGTCTTAGAAGCATGTGTGATTGTAAAAGAGAAGAATTTAGGATGTGTTCACAGGAGTAAAGCTCACTCTTGCACTATTACACTTAAATGGGATTTTCTTCTTCCAAGTCTTCTTTGGTCCCACAATTTCTGAATCTCTTTCTATGTTCATATATCAGTGATCAAGTCACAACCATTGCCGACACAGCTGGTGAAGAAGCACTTGCTTTCCTTGCCCCTTGAAGCACCTGCTTTCCCTGGACTTCTGCTTCTATTGAGGGCAATGAGCAGATTGAGTCACTCGAACAGGTTTCAGTGTGCTACAGAACAGATCGTGTCAGAGATGCTCTCATTGCCCAGCTAAAAGTAAACTGAGTTTCATTCCTCACATCTTCCATGCAGCCGTTATGACTAGGGTTGAGTTTAGTCATTAAACTCCAAGGATGCCTTCCTGATTCACTGTCTATTCACCACTAGTCGAGCACTCACCATGTGCCAGAGCTTCTGCCAGGTGCCAGGGATGCACAGACATGACACCCTTATCTGTGAGAGTTCTCAGCTTACTAGAGATCATAGATCAGTCAGATTTCAAAGGCAAGGAGAGAGCAGAGGCCATCAGAGCATGAGGGAAGGTTTCTGCTTCAGTCAGGAGGGATGGAGGGAGCCACCTGGACCACATGCAGCCTTGCCAAGGTCTCCGAGGTTATGGAGGAGACAGGACATTGTAAGGAAGGGGAGAAAATATTTCAGGCTGAGGAAATGCTAAACACAGAGGTGATAAAGAAGAACCTTATGCCCTCCGCTCTTGATGACCAGAACATTGGATTAGGGTCAGGGAAGAAGCCTATGTGAGAATCCACATGCAGAGGGACATGATGCAGAAGAATAGAGAGGCCATTGTATTGGACAGTAATGAATTCCAAATTGCAGTGGTGGTAGTGTAAGAATGAGATTTATCTTTGACAATAATCTGTCTGGATATTTTGGGTCTGCCAGTCTTGTGTTACAAAGCATTCCCCTCCCTGACCTCTGTCACACCAAAGGTACGAGGCACAGCACTGAACACACTTCATTAAGCGGTGAGCCGACACTCAGTTCAGTGCCTTTCTCTGGCTCCGTGGTGCTCATGTTTGTTACAGCATCAAGGGACATTGCTTTGCTTTGGCCTTTTCTTTTGGTAGCTAGCACTTGAAAGGTTTACCACTGTACTTTCATCTCTTGAAAAAATTTGCAATTATTGAGGAAAAGAATGAAAATAAAGAGGAAAATAAAAGACCAACCATTGAATGATCACCATGTGGGAGCAATGCCAAGGATGCTGGTGGGGGAGCTTAGAATGAGCCAACACAAAGGTAGGAATTTGGTAGTACCGTAGACAAGGAGAAACGTGAGGAGCCCTGCATAAAAGAATACCTTCTGAGCCAGGAAGTAAGCCTTTAACAGAATAGATGACCATGTGAGGATGACAGTAATGGTGATGATATTGGAGATGATGGTGAGGGTGAGGATGATAATGGTGAGGATGAGGATGTTGATAGCATTTAGAGAGCACATACTCTGAGCCAGGATGTGATCCACATTATACAGATGAGAAAATTAAGCTGAACTTCAAACTGGGGTTTTGTAGCAGCTGTTTTACCTTTTCTGGTCTTGGTACTCTTCAGCAGTAACTCATGAGCATGCTCTGAGCATGACTATAAATAGCCTCCTGAGCCATTTAAGACTTTGAAACCATGATCAAAAAGGAAAGGAAAAAGTCATCTGTTTCCCACAAGGAGCTTAAAGAACACAGGCCTGATAACCTGAGGCTCCTGGATGTGATGTGTTTTTGAAGCTGAGAATACCTCAAACACTAAAGTTAGAAGCAGCTTTTGCTTCCGGAAAAGTATCTACATTTATCTTGCCAACTCACAGGTTCATTACCGCTCTAGTTATCAAAGAAACAATGGTGACAACCAGCTTGTTAGGTGCTCAGCCTATGAGTGTGGGCTGAGTTATATAGCTGGTCTACAGGAGAGCAAGATTTTAAGCACAGGGACTCTGTCATCAGAGCTTATAAACATCACTAATTTCTGTATGCCATCAGAAAGTGTCATGGTGACTGAGAGGGCATTAAAAAAGGCTTTAATGGATTCCAATTAGTGATTTTAAATAGTGTTTTCTCACTCAAGTTTATATGGATTGTTTTTTCAGTAGAAATATTCATTTTCAAGAACATCTGGAAGCATGTGAGGTTTCTAACTTTTGTGGGGAGGGGAAGGTTTGTATAGTATATTAAGATGTCACCCCAACAAAGTACAAAAGAATAAATCAAAAAGGATTGTGAGAAAAAAAGATCTGAATACAATAGTATTTTATAGAAGTTAAAGGATCTTAGAACTATGAAATAGAAAGTCTTTGTTTTTAAGAGCTTTATTGGGTTATAATTTATATACAGAAAAACTTGCATATTTATGTATACAATTTGGTGAGTCTGGATACACGATAAGCCTGTAATATCATTGCTCCTACTAAAATAATGAATATATATACTCATATGCACCAACTCCAAAATTTTGGTGTGTCCCTTTGTGTGTGTGTATATGTGAAGAATACAACATTAGATATACCCTCATAACAGATCTTTAAGCGCACAACAGAAATAGTGTTAACTGTGGGCATTATATTGTTCTGCAGTCCCCTAGAAATTAACTTCCAAGTAACTTAGTAAGCTTAACTTGTCATGAGAGGAGAGTAATTCTGTTTGTCTTCAACATCCCTGGTGTGGATGTTAGAATTTTACTGATGCTGACACAGGTTTGGAGGTCACTTGCCCCTTAGAACAAGTCAGTAGGTAATGTTTCTAGTTATACTAGCAAATGCTACCATAGGAAAAAGGTAAAAGATTAGTGCTGTGGTAAGCTGCTAAATTTGTGGTAATCTGTTACACAGTAATAAAAAATTGATGCATTGGTGAACTGGAAAATAGTTTCTTTATTGCATCTCATTTTAGTTTCTGTTCTTAAAAAAAAAAAACTCTTTGGGATTTGGGTCTTGTTACATGTAAATTAACCCTAAAAGGAGCTTAAGAAAAATCAGTGTTACCAAAATTATCACACTACCTATGTGACAAGGGTCCTGCTTTCCTCAGTCATGTGCCCAAAGGCCCCTTCCACATTCTTCCTCTCCCACCTGTAGAGATTCACTTCTCAAGTTTCCTGTAGCCTGCAAATATTCCCACAGAAACTCAAGTGGCGGTCTCCCCATTCTGGTGGAATAATAAATGTGGTTGGACTCTGAGTTCTTCGAAGCCAATCAAATTCTAGATTTTAGGATTGAATGATCTAGTCCATTTGATGCCAGTGGCTTAGCTGCTGAATTTTTTCGAAATCTAATTTTTAAGGAGTGCCATCTTACAGCCAAACAGAGAATGACAAACTTGATTCTAGAACAGAGTTTGAACACACTGTGTCTTTTGAAAGTGATGGTAGCACATCACAGATAACAGGATATTAGTTGTCTCACAACCTCCCCACAGATTTGTAACATGATAATGGCATCCCCACTTAGTGGAAACCACTCCATAAATCAGAGGAATTACATAGAGGTACAAAAAATCATTCTGTATCATTATAAACACAACAGTAGTTCATTACACCTTAATAATGATGAAAATGTCCAATTATATATTTCTCAAGTTAAGAAGCTTAAGTTAAGCAATAAGTATTTTAGTAGGTCTTTATAAAATATAAATACTTTGGGAGTATTTGGGGAATTTTAAGAAAGAAAAAAGTCATATCCTTCTGAAAATCATAGAAATTTATAGTGTCATAGTGGTTTGAATAGGGTCCCCAGAAATTGACGTCCACCTAGAACCTCAGGCTATGACCTAACTTGGAAATGGAGTTCTTGCAGGTGTAATTAGTGAAGTTAAAATGAAGTTGTATTGCATTAGGCTGGGCCTGCAATCTAACAACTGGTAGCCTTCTAAAAAGAGAAAAGGACCTGCAGAGATACACACAGGGTAGAAGGCCAAGGGAAGATGGGAGCAGAGATTGGAGTAATACAGCTACAAGCCAGGGAACACCAAGCATGTCTGGCAATACCAGAAATTGCAAGAAATGAGGAAGGATTCTTCCCTAGAGTCTTCAGGGAGAGCATGGCTCTACCAGTACCTTGCTTTTGGGCTTTTAGCCTCCAGAACTGTTAGGAAATAAATTTATGTTGTTTTTCAGCAACCAAGCATGTGGTACTTTATTACATCAGCCCAAGGAACTAAAACAGGTGTTAAGTTAGATAAGAGAAGAGAAAATGGGGGTGATTATGTATACTAAAGTCCTGCTATGATTGTGCACATGCTCTATTTTATCCAATTTAATTCTTATAATTATCCATTAAGATAACTATTATTATCTCCATTTTACAAAATGAATAACTGAGTTTCAGAGAAATTAAGAGACTTGCTCATGATTATAGAACTGATAAAAGGTTGGAAAGCAGACTCGGTGATAAACTCATACTTTTCCTACTACTGGCATTAAGAGAAGCAGGGAACTTAAATATCTAAAGCCACCAAAAATACAGGTAGTGGAGGGAGGTAACTCAGTTTCAGTTATTCAAGGGGGAAAAACAGGAGGACATGGGCAGCCACTCAAGGGAAGAGCTAACACAAGCGCTCTGAGAATGTTCCTGGAATGGCCAATCTGCGTGAAGTGAGCACTTGTAGAAAATGTAACTGTACGGTGAATACTAGCAGAGGCGAAGGTGCTCCGTGTATTCTAACATGTGCCTATTTGGATTTGCAGCATGCTTTCTCCTTACCATCTCTGTAGTGGCCTGGCACTGTAGCTATCACAAAGGCGAATACATTTTCTTCTCAGCTTTGCCATATAATACGAAAGCTAAAGCTACACAGAGACACAGATAACTCATTTATTATCAGCTCTCATCATACAGAAAAATTGTGGGGGTGTTGATTCGCCCTCTGATTTCAAAAGGACCATCCCTGTGACTTCATTAGGTCATTTCCAGGTCTACTGGAACCCAGTACTGATGGTCCTGGAGTTGTCCTTTCTAATGCGTGGCTCACCATGTCAAGTAGATGGCCACTCAAACAGTACCAGTGGAAAGCACATTTATGCATTCAACAACTTTCCTATTTGATTACCTAACAAAATGAGAATACTAGGGTACTAAGATTAAATAAGGTTACCTCTCAAAATTATAAACATGATTGAAAAAGGAAGAGGCATGTTATAAAGCTGATTATGTTTAATGTGGGTTGCAAATCTGCTAAGGTAAGCAGTTCCTCCAATTCCTCAGAGAGCTGGCATGTCCTTAGATTGGCCTTGTTCCTAGACCTCTGTATCTGCATTTTATTTTATTTTATTTTATTTTATTTTATTTATTTTATTTATTTTATTTTGTCTGAATTCTGAACACCACAGCTCAGGTCTCTGAATTTCTGCAATCATTTCCCGGCACTGACTAGTGTTAATTGATCCTGCCCATTTGACATTATTGAAACATTTACCAAAGCTGGATAAGGACAATGTGAAAGCAAAGGATCTAGGGAGGGACATCTTCCCTGGTGACCAGAGACCAAGTCATGTCACCCTACCTTAACAATTATTCTGTGAAACATGGGAATTTTGTACTATTCCAGATGACTTTCCTGTGAACTTGAGCACAAACATAAGGGCTGATTTTGGAAACTGAATGTATTCATAAGTTACTAAAATCAATGGAAACCAGATATGGTCCCTGAGGAAGAAATTTGCTGTATGTTCAAGAGAAACATGTAGTAAAATATCCCAGAAAATGGCCATTATGTCCCCATCTTTGTCTGCTAATGGAGCAATTCTGAAATTTCAGCCACTCCACTCACTGCTCATTAAATATGCCCCCTCCCCGCCAACCCAAGTGGCTGGCAATGGCTTTAACGACAGTCAGTACACACGGGCTCGAAAGGAGGGCGGGGAGAAGAGAACACTGCGTGGTTCCAGCTTACTAGTCAAAGCCAATTTTAAGTAATTTATTTTGTATAAGAAATGGCAGTTCTGTACAGCGAGTAAAGATCAAATAACTTTGTGCTTGTCAGGAAAAGGACACTTAGTCCCAGAAATCCCATCTAGAACAGGAAGCTGACCAGGCTCTTCAGAGAGTTATCCCCGTCAGACCCAGGCACGGTCAAGGGGGCAGGCAATGGACGCCAGCAAGGTGCCTGCTTACCTGGACAGGGCCCCTCAATAACTAACTAAAATCTAAAAATGGAGCTCAGGAGAGAGACCTAGCTTTGGCTCTGTTTTTCATTTGCTTTTTTCCCCTCTTCTCATTTAGGCATTTACTTATGTAAATCTCTCTGCTTTCCACTAAAAAGCATGCTTCCTCTACTCTTCACAAGCAAAAGTAGGTGAGAAGGGACTCTGACTGTGTGTCCTGTGGGACTCCCTGCTCTCAGGATTGAAGATCGGTGGCTGTGGTGAGATCTGCACATGCACCCTGGGACAGGGATGCACAGGAGGGCCCCCGCCCCACAGGTGCTGCAGAAGGATCAAGAAGGCTGACCACCTGTTGTAGTCTGTGCCTCTCACTGCTCAGTGGAACCCAGTCAGGGGAGGTGAGCTGGGTCTACACACAGCCTGGAGAGCGTGGCAGAAAAGGCTATGATTTGCTGCAGGTTTTTGAACAGATTTTTCATGCTTTTCTTTGGAGCCAAAGAGACCTGAGCTGAAATACCTGCCACTTGATAGCTGTGGGGCCTGAGGAAACTGAACCACTTGAAGCTTCAGTTTCCTCATGTACATCATAAAAGTGAGTGATTCCCAACGCTTGGGGCTGCTGTGAAGATCAAAGAGAAAAACATGCTTGTCTAGTGCAGTGTCTGCTGAAGAAAGAAATGCACTTTCCTTTGTATTTTGGATTAGACTTTCATGTGGAATTTTATTTGAAGATAAAGGTGAAATATTGAAGACACAAAAAGAAAGATTGAAATTCACAGCCTTAATCCATTAAATTTATCTCAATGTAAGAAGTTTTGGTTTATTGGTAGACTGTTAGAAAAGAACAGAGCAGGGCAGGGACACTACCCTACACCCTTCCCCCCACCCACAGCTCTTTAAATCACATGACATTTCCAATTACCTCTGTAAATGGGGACTCAGTGAAATAATCTCTGAAAATTGAATAACTGTAACCGCACCCTGCCTAGAGTTACAAACATCTTTCTCATCACCAAAAATTTGAGCTCCATCAGGACAAAGGTGAAGAGGACCCCAGCCTCCAGAAAGTTATGTGCCTATCATAGTTGTTGAGTTCTAAATGCTTTGGTTTAATTAGAGCCAGAAATGGATATTTAGACATGAGTTCCTCCTGCGTATAACTGCCAAATGACAATGCACGAGAGAGAGAGAGAGAGAGAGAGAGAGAGAGAGGGAGAGAGAGAGAGAGAGAGATGATGTCTGCTTAGAATTCAATCTGGTGACATGAAATCTAAGGTTAGCAAAAAAACAAAAAGACAAACTATCTATGGCAAAAATATATTGCAACAGCAGATTATTATAATTGTTTTTAAAGAAAAATAATAAGCAGCTAACTTTTTTTGACTTATATCTCAATCTTTCTCTCCACTAAATCCTAAACTGGAACTTAAGAAAAACTGAAGTGAGGGTGTAAGCACAGCCTCCGGCATTCACAGAATTTAGGGTGCCCTTTATTCCCAGCTTTGACCCAGTCCGCAGTAGGGAGTCCCCTGAGCACACCAAGTTCTTGGTAAAATTCTCCACCCTCTGCCATAGCCCTGCTCCCATCCCATGCCAGGATGCTCCCAGGACACACCCATGCCAACCATGGCAAACGGCCTGATGCTAAACACTGGATGATGCCATGAACTCTGAAAACAGACAGCTTCGGTAAAGCTTCAGGTGGCAGGAGACACATCCCAGTAGCAAATCTAGCTGTTACAGTGTTAGACAATGGCTGAAATTCAGAGAGAATCACAAAACATTGTAATAAGAGAAGGTTTTTTTTTAATGTTCTTGTAAGTTAGATGTTTTTTCTCAAAGACACCACTTTGAAATAAGTGTGCTATTTTCTTAGTTGTGTGGGTCAAAACCATAACATCCACAAGGACTTTTAAAGGTATTCTTACACTGGTAATGTTACCGAGCAACAGTTGGTTCTCGAGACTGGCAAAACACTTCCAAAGTCTCGCTTTCTTGAACCTGAGGGGTCAGTCTTCCATGGGCAATTAAGATTCCGGACGAGCCCCCCCAAAACTGTTACCGAACAAACAGAAGGTCCATTATTGTCCGCCGCTTTATGGAAAGATGCCTCTCAAAGCCAGAGGTTTGTGAAAAGGAAAGGAAATGTTTATTTAATGCTATACAGAGTTAAAGTAGTGACTTAACTTTAATATTAAAATATTAAGGTCCTTCAGGATACCCACAGACGCCCACAGTGCTTCCTATCTCCCTCTGCCCTAAGTCAGGGTACCGTACTTGCAAGGAAGAGAAGCACACGTCCGGGATCCAGGCTCTCGACACCGTCAGCTGTGTCATCGTCCAGGCAGGATCTCCAATTAATCCAAAGCCATGTGGCACCTTCTCATGGCCTACTGGCAAGAGTTCTTTCACCCTTCTTCCAGGCAGTCTCTCTTGCTCCCAGGCCACACAGCCAAAAGATCACCCCAAAGCCGCGTGGTCCTTCTTCTACCAAAGCTGTGGGGAAGGGGTCCCCACTGTGGCAAAGCCTCGTGGCTCTCCCTCTTCACCAAAGCTGCAGGGGTCTGCACTCCGGTGAAACCATGTGGAATCTCTCCCTCTGGCAAAGCTGCAAGAGGGTCTCCACTCGGGCAAAGCCGAGTGGCAATTCTCTGCTAAAGCCACATGGTGATTTTCCCTCATGGGGCTGCGGGTCCTGCTCTCTGGTGAAACCACATGGATCTCTCCTCCTGGATCTCCCTCTTCATGGATCTCTCCTCATGGAGCTCTCTTCATGGATCTCCCCTCCTGGATCTCTCTCATGGCTGCCGTGTCTCTGTTTTAAATACTGGCGCCAAACTTCCTCTGCAGCCCTATTTCCGACTCCTCCTACAATCGGTTACACCTGCCAGCATTCCCGTATATTCCAAGTATTTTTGGGATGCCATCATGAGTCTGGGCAGGTGTGTCCCCATTTTCTGGAGCCAATCTTCTCCAAGCTCCCACGCAGGCGCTTTAAC